>JAGDQP010000835.1:121984-140712 GCA_022664845.1 Lepisma saccharinum
ACGTTAAATAAGAAGTAACAAAGCAAATTATTACATGCACTACATCGGTTACTTGCTTTAATATAAATGAAACATGTTTGGTTTCGTAGTGAAGACGCCCCATGCCACGTGAGCTTTGTGAGCGACAAACACCGCGTGCGTGGGTTCTCTCGGGGTTCCTCCGATTCTTCTCACTTTCTTCGTCCCACCAATTCTCTTAACATCATCCATTTGTCCTGAGCCAAAGTTGCCTAAAGGTCTTAAAATAAATCCAATTCGTAGCGAGGAAAACATAATTTGCTTACCTTTAGAAAACCAGACGTTCTCTCCTGGATAAAATATAATACACAACAAAAACAGTAGCTAGCTAACACTATGGTTTGCAGAACTGGTAGGTTCATCGCCGAAGTACCAAACGTTACCTATAGAATTCCACCCTGGGCAAGATAAAGCCAGTTTTCATCACGAATATTTACGTCTCGAAGAAACACTTCTCATATTGTCATCCCAACGACGTCTCAGTCTTCCCAACAGCCTCCGGTTAACAACTATGGAATTAATCGTTTTTCTCCCATTCAAGCTACATGGCCTCTTAAGAGCCGTGATTTTCCTATTCATACAGTCTGTGCAGTCTCCTTTCTTCTCCAGCCACTTTGTCCCGCATATCTTTCTCAAAATCTTATTTTCAAACACGCGTAATTTATGTTCATCTGCGAGGGTTGTACTCGAATTTTCGCAACCATAAAGTATTACCCGCAGAATAATAGTTCGTTCATTTTCAAAATTCAGCTTTGTTGATAGTAGTCTCGAGGTTAGGAGTTTCTGGACTGAACAGACATATGATTTGCCCCATGCTAAGCAACTTTTTATTTTCCCGTGACCTTCGTTTTGCTTGTTGCATGTGCTTCCAAGTATGTAAATTTGATTACTTTCTCTATCATCTCATTCTAAATTGTTAAGTTTCTAATTTCTTCATCTTCTGTATATCAGTTTGTGTTTTGTTTTCTCGACGTTCACCTGTAGACCTATCTCATCACGAGATTCTACTAACATATCGGTCTTATACTTTAGTCTATCTACAATCTACATCGTCCTCTATTAAAAATACATCATCCGCGTAGGCGCAAATTTAGTTCAATTTATTCACTGTTAGTCTCTTTTTTAATAGAATAGCATATTCCATGGCAAAGTTAAAGAGTAGTGGTGACAAACCATCACTTCGTTTCAATTTGCTGCGAATCTCGAAATTATATGACATAGTACTATCTATACGTATTCTACTTATGGGGTCGCTGAGACACATCCTCATTAGCTGAACAATTTTCATCAGAATTCCGAATAGTATCAGGATATTGTATAGTTTTTGACTTGATAGAATCATATACTTTCTTAAAATCAATGAACCACTGGTGAACCGTCCCACTGTATCCCCATTTCTTCTCCAATATTTGTTTCAAGGCGAAAATCTGGTCAACCGTTGATCTATTATTTTTTCTAAATCAACATTAATGATCTCCAATTATTTCATCTACGTATACGCTTAGGCGTGTTAGCAGGATATTAGTCAACACTTTGTAACATGTTGGTAGTGAAGAGATTCCGCAGTAATTATTACATTCAGATTAATCGTTTTTTTTTATAAACCGGAACTATTACTGAGGTTTTCCATTTCTTTCGAAGCTCTTCCTTTCTGGTATGAGCCAAAGACGCCTAAAATCCATAAAAATAATTAACTTCCATATGACATTTACTTATCAATTTAAGAATCTTTGGAACATAATAACTTTCATACTGGTTAAAAACTTTCTTCTAGTGTCTTGGGTGGTATTACTGCAGAACTAATATTGTTATCTGTATGTATCATCTTCAATCTATTAATAGCTTGATGGGAGGGGATATCTTCACGGACAGTTTTATTGTTATATTTAAGCTTAAATTTATGGTACCAATCCAGCATAGTTTTGTGAAAACAGTTTTTCTGTCCTAAGTGAACGGTAAAATCTATTTCTACTTTTAGATCAGTAGTCACGTACGAATGTTAAATGTACTCAAAAAGAAATTAGACCAATTAGATGCAACGTTATACTACGGATGGATAATAATTAAAATGAAAATCTTGTCGACGATTGAAAACGCTCCCAGGTCCAGTTTTGTTTGTTTAAGACCTTTAGGCAACTTTTGGCTCAGGCCAAATGGACGATGGGAGAATTGGTGGAATGTGGGAGGAAACGGTAGACACAGAGTAAACCCACGCACACGGAGCTTGTCCACCACAAAGCCCACATGGCACGAGTCAGGATCGAACTGAGGATCCCAACCACCAGAGGCAAGTACTCTACCACTGATCCACCGCAGCCCTTGCGTTTTTAAAGTTCAACGTTGAAGAGGGCTAGAGTATAAAGTGTTTCATTTGAAATTAGACTATATGTATTATACAGTATTTAATTTGTAAGGAGTGTCCCTATTTTTTGTGTAAGTATTGTTCTCTAGTTCGCATGAAGGACAACGTCCTTGACCACCACTCTTCCGGTGACAAGGGAAGCGATTGGGTGTAGAGGTATCTTTTGCTCGAATTTTCGACCGTTTTTAATCACCATTATCACATACAGGGATTAAAAACTTGGTGAGTAAAATTACAGTTCTGAGTATCGAATGAAAATGCATACCAGTAATAAATACCTGTTACCTTTTCAGTGACTGCATTTTCTGGTATCTGGTATCTAAGGCTATGTATAATGTTGATTCTTTCATTCACTGGTGACACGTGTTTTCTCCTTAGATTTTCACAACACACGAAAATTACAGCCTGTGGGTCAGTGAATCAATTTTTTTATCTTGTACAACACTATTTTGGAAGATAATTTATATTGTTGTGTACAAATGCAAACAGCAAAAGTGAAAAAAGAAAAACATTAGGACAACTTACCAGCATCGGTCTGTTTACCAGTATTCTTCAATAAAATTTCATACGCAATACTTCGCAAATGTTTGATTGTTCCTGCATTGTGTACGTGACTAGATGCGGTGTATGAAGATACTGCAGACTCATAGTGTTTTTTACACACTTCTGTCACAAGCTGAAACACATCGTCCTGCATGGTGATCTGGAAGTGTAGTTAAAACATTTACATACATCACTGCGAGAAAGTTGTAGCACTATATAGTAAACCATGAACATACATTATAGTTTTTTCAAGAACTGTTCTCAAATTATTGTCCCACAATTAGATTTTTTTTAATGTTTAATAAGCCTCTGCTATAACATTCATCAAAATAAGAGTTGAAAGCAATAACGCAGTGGTTGAACCTGACTAATTCAATATATTTCAAATCAGTGCTCGAAGTGGCTTAGAAAAGGTAAGGGTACGCTTGCACCTAGGGGCGGTGTTGACTACTGAAAATAAAGGCAATGAGCTCTCATTAATAAAAAAGGAAGGGGTACGCAAAATCCAAAATGAAAACGATTAAGGGCACGGTGTACCCCCTACTCTGCCCCCCAATTCGAGCAGTTTCAAATATATTTTTTTTTAAACAAAAAGCAAGTTCCATATACGTATTTTTCTACAACATACAACGATAAATTTCGTACGAGTACAATTAAGAGAGGGATACAGAGTGAATATAAATTCGCACTCATGGAGATTGCTATGGGATCTCTTGCTAAATGTTCAGACAAATAATAATAATATTTTTTTAAAAAAATCATCTGATGTATTTACATTTCAAGTAGACTACTTAAGAGGAAAAGTGTTTGGAGATGCTAACACTGTTAAGTATATAATACTTAATGAAACAGCATAACGTTCTCCAGTTGGCCATTTACGAGTACTTTCCGCCTTTAGATTAAACAATTAAGGAGAAACAAACAACTTTCCTTTTGTTTTTCGTTTTCCATTTTACGCTAAACGTAAAGGGACTCAAGAAAGAAATATCTCATCCTCTAAAGGACTGAATTGTCCCCTCTGGGTGAGTGGTAACGCTCACTGCCTTGTAATCAAGGGGCTCCCGATACGATTCCCGATGAGAACAAAGTGGTTCGGGGTCCACGTTAAACTGTAGGTTCCGTCCTCAGGACGTCAGCTTCATCCAATGGAAGGAAGTTACAACCAATCATTGGTTTACCTTGCTCAGAAACCTACGAGTTAGGATGTGCCTTCGGCCAGAGCAACCATTATCATCAAAGGACTGAAATCAGATCTGAAATTTGGTATACGTATAGTCTCTAGTCTCGTCTCCCGTCATGCAGCTGGAGAACGTTTCGCTCTAGACAACTAGGTATTACAGGATATTCACGAAATAAGATAGGTAAATTTCCTAGACCTTCCTTCCAGGATCAACATTTGGAGTACTTTTCCTTAACAATAGATATTGAGAAACTTATTAGCGTTACTTTAAAGTTAATTACTTATTTGTTTGTTATTGGCTAATTACCGACGCCGTAAGTTTTTTCCCGCCACATTTTAACATTTTCTTAATTTTATTAATTATATAAACTTCTTACCACATTATTAAACTTGACATGGGCAGTCTAGCAAGCTCCGTTTATTTTACTGCGTTTTTCTAAATTTTCTGCACCAAAAAAAGAAAAAAAAACCTGTCACGTAAGTTTCACGCTCAGCTCTGATTGGCTGCATGCTCTCGTTTAAAAATAAAACATCTTAGAGTTTAAAAAAAAACATAACCGTTACAAAACTATCTGTAAAAAAACATTATCACGCTAAAATAAATCAGCAGTAACCACATCACAAAAGGGTAAATTGTCATCAAATTAGTAAATTACAATGTAATGTATTATTTTCCGTGCCCGAAGCATGGGCAACGCCCTAGCCGAGCTAGTCTACCGGTTCCCGTCAGATCACCGAAGTCAAGCAGCTCTGGGTCTGGTCAGTGCTTGGACGGGTGACCCTTGCAGTACTCCAGATGGTGTTGCCTGTGCGGCGTCCACCCAGCGTCGTGAGGCCAATTGGGGAGCTACCTGAATAAAGAGGTAGCGATCAGTGAGAGCTTCGACTCTCCTCTCCCAACCCGTCTGGTCAGCGTGGGAGCAGTAGACCAACTCCTCCCTTCGGGGAGAGGCCTCATCCACTAGTGGATTGAATATGGCTGTGATTTATTATATATATATATAAGAAAAACAGCAAACTCGGTGTGGGGAAGCTGCCCAAATTACCTTTTTCAAAGGTAAAGTGTATATGTAAAACTAAAAAGTCTGTAATCGTTTATTTCAATCAATTTCTCAAAAACTTCTTAAATAATTAACATAATTTTTTGTAAAGTAAATATAACTACCGCCATGCACGCTTAGGTTAGCCTTCCTCCACCGGACATAATAAAATTTTGGCATGTATTCGGTTCTCCAAAAATTATAACATTTAGGTATAACCTCGAAAAAAATGTAACCTTGTTTCACCCTCTAAATAATTTAAACTACAAATAAAGCAATAATAAACATCCCTTGCATTGTAATAAGAATACAACATAATGTCATGTCTGAATTAAAACTATATTAATTATTTTTCTTACGTTTATTCTTAATCTCTATGTAAAATAAAAATAATAAAGTAGTCTATACACGCCTAACCTAATTAAATCTATCTTTTTTATAACCTAAAATTATTAAAGGCGTGTTAGCTTCCAATAGCGCTTACAATCATAAAACGTTAGCGGTAAAAAATGGCTGCCCACTCCTTAAGGGATTGGGTTTCTCTTTAAAAGCTCCAACATGTTAAGGTGTGCACAGATAACATCTCTCCAAATGTGTAACTTTACAAGTAAATAGTATATATATAGGTGGCTAGTTACAATCCTTTAGTTATCAAATCTCTCTGGATATTTTTTAAAATTCTAAACGAGATACTAAAAGTGTATAATGTCATTGAATTAACAAAAAAATATAGCAGCGCAAGGCCCTTAAACTTTCAGCACTTATGTTCAATGCTAGTGTAAACATACCAAAATAATTTGTAGCTTCAATTAACAATATTTCCAACTTTGCATTTAAAGTAAATAATGTAAATTTTATCTGTTAACAATTGTAATAACTCAACAAATAAACATTAATTCAATTTGCTGTTTTAAACTAATTAATCAAATGTTCAATAATGCTTAACTAAAGTCTCGTTTATACTTCCTAAAACTACAAAAATCAGAAATAAACAATTTAAATACTTAAAAAACCTTGTTACAAAAAAAAATGTAATTGTTGTGTAACTCCATTTCTTAAAGTTTTAGCATAATAATAAAAAAAGTGTTTGTTCTTAAAAAATAAATACTAAAACTAAATTATAGTGTTTAATTTCCAAGTAAAAAAATATTAGTGGTATTTTAGTAAAAAAATAAGTACAAAAAGTAATAAAATAAAATACAATACAAAAATAATTTAAATTTATTATTCTTTATTTAAAACAAAAAAAACTATTTCTAAATACCGCGTATAGTAAGCTTATCCCAAAAATCTAAATTCTTGCGTTTATTACGTTAAATTTCAACATTAAGTGTGTTCTCTAAATAATCTTTTTATAATATACAACACACAGCGTCCCTTTTCTTGTCTTAAGTTTATTTTTTTTAGCAGCAATAAAAATTTTTAAGCATTCTTAACATTTCCTTAACAAAAAAGTGCTTATTAAGCTAAAGTAAAAAATTCGTTATAGTATTCTTAAAATGTTTCATATTAACAAACATGCGTTTTTCTACAACATATATAAAAATCAGCCTTTCTGCATTTTATAAAATAACAATTAAAACAAGCTTACCTTCAAAATGCAGGGTATACTTCTAAACATTTATATGTTAATATTTATTCTTTTTAACAACTAATCTATAAAAAGTTAAAATCAAATAACTTTCCTAGTAGTCAACAAAATAAATAAGTATATTTAATCATCAATAATATGTGTATTGGAGTGAACCAAAATTTCATGCTTTTTTTGAGTTGTTTCAGTTTGTGCTATTTTTTGAAGTCAATAAAATTACTTTATATGCAAGTGTTATATATAATTTGTATTTTTTGAAAAGCTCTTTCATATTTACTTATTAACTACAATTAATTAACTGATCATTTAATTTTTTTCATTTTAGTAAAATCATGGAAAAAGTTTGAAATTCGAGGATTTTTACGTCACTACTGGAAGCAAGAGTTTAAAGCTACTGAAGCGGCAAAAAAATATGCGACGTGGAAGGAGAATAGGTCGTCTTATTTCGTGCAGCACAAAAATGGTTCAAAAAAGTTCAATGAAGGACACAGATCTCAGAGTTCAGCCACGTACGGGTCGTCCTATGACAGTGAATACTGAAGCCATTCGTGAAACCGTCGAAGCCAATCCATCAACCAGTACTCGCAGAATGTCGGCTGAACTCAATATTCCACAAACATCAGTTGTTCGGTACCTTCACGCAGTTGGAAATGTCAACAGGCGCTGTCGAGAAGTGTCGCATGATTGATTTAACGGCAAATCAAGCTCAAAATCGCGTAGACACATGCCGAAAATTGTTGGAAAATCCGCGTGACGACCGTTTTATCCGCCGAATTGTGACTTGCAATGAGAAGTGGGTTTATTTCAGCACCCCCAGATAAGCAAAGTCAGTGGCTGAATCTCGGACAAATAGCGGAACAGGTAGCCAAACGAGACCGATTCTCCAGGAAGATTTTATTGTGCGTCTGGTGGAATTTTTAAGGTGTAATCCACTTTGAGCTTGTTCAAAACAATCGTACCATCAACGCAGACCTCTAATGTGCTCAACTCGACCGAATGTTTGCAGAGTTGAGTCGGAAATACCCAGCATTGGTCAATCGAAAGCCAGTACTTCTGCATCAAGACAACGCCATACCAAGGAAAAGTTCAAAGAACTCGAAGCGATTGAACTTCTACCACACAGCCCGGGCCTTGCGCCATCCGACTATCACCTTTTTCGCTCCATAGGACACTTCCTTCGCCGACGCGCCTTCAACAATCTGGGCGTGGTAGAAAACGGGTACCGCGAGTTTTTCGCCTCTCAGAACAAGGAGTGGTACCGCCGCGGGATCAAACAACTCGCCAATAGATGGCTTCAGACAATAAAATCAAATGGCATTTATTTACTTTCAAACTTGATCATGTTTTGTTTTTGTAAAATTTACTTTGAAAATATTAATCAAAAAACGCACGAACTTTTGGTTCACACCAATATTCATCATTTAAATAATTCCTGCTTCAACCTCTAAATAAATTTAAAACAAAATAAATATTTAATATTATTACTTCAAAATATACAAATTCTCCTTCTAATTTTTCTAATAATAATAAAAATAAAAACTCAACAATTAAATTTCCAATCAAATAACAATCCCTAACAACTACTAATTCTATATAAATATAAAGGACACTACTCTGTTTTTACCCTTAAATTTATATACACTATATATTCTCTACTTTTCTCCACTAAATAAACACAACCCCTCCTAACCTCTTTTCTTATTGCAAGTTTATTTAATTTTCTTTTAAAACATTATTTCCTTTTTAAAATTAACTCTTATAACCAAACACACCACTTACATAGTCAACTTTGCTACTTCGTTGAGCGCATTTTTCTTATATGTTCCGTAGATAGCTGCCAGAAAACCAAAATTACCATAGAAAACACGTATTGCAAATGTCGTAAAACAATGAAATACTAAAAAAAAAATACCTGTCTGGGGTTCATTTCACGGCCCGCAAAAAATGTAGAAATGCAAAATAAAACAAGGTTTTCAGTTACGGAAGTGTGAAATGAGAACGAAAAAGTGAAAGATTCCAGGGACTATTTAGTTTCTTGCACGTGGCTTTTCATAAAAGTTTTAGTATTGCTGGTTATCGCTACGTGTTTACAGAAGAGTCTGAGATAATTACTTACAATGAAACAAGTGGTATAGAGCGTACATATCGTCACTTCGAAACCAAAAGGTACTATGTCGAATTTTTGATAAAATGGAGTTAACGCTGCAATTCAAAACCTTGTACTGAAGAACATCATCTCGAAAAGTACTATCTCACAAAATAACCTCCAAGTAGCTAGAAATGTAATGAATTCATACAGGCTTTACATGGAACTTCAAACTTTAAAACGGGCTTTTCTCAAAAGCTGGTTCCAATGTGACAATATGGTTCACTAGCTGGGGGAAGATGCGGGCCATAAAGTTAAGTTTCCCCTGTATGTCTTGCTAAAAATAAAGTGAAATATGCAAGTAAAAACTCCAAGCGAAATGGGTACTTTTAGCACAGCGGATAGAACAAATTAAAAGCGAAACTGGCGCAACGCCAGTCAGAAAAGTAGTTTCGATCGTTTGTCTCGTTTCGAACATACTTCTAATCCGCCTTCGTTCGTTATCGCTCACCCGGCATAGTCCATATTTTTGTTCATTCTAGTGTGACTAATTGGACAGAAATATATCTAACCTATCTTTTTTATTAGTGTTTATATTACCCAGTTAGCTACACTCAACTATATAGGAGTGCTCAGTCATTCTCTTAAATCGGATACAGGTTAATTTCCCCCTGCTCCATATCCTCATTTTTATAAATCGCATTGAAAAGCTGTTAGATCGTATTACCATTAGAAAGCGAATGCGTCGAACGCCTGGCTGTATTTTACCAACTTCAGCTGTATTTTAGAAACACACGGCGAAAAGATAGTTTTAATTTATTTTCGTGAAGTCAGATGTTTACAAATTAGCTAAAGTAACGTATTTACCATACGAACATAATGTTACGTGAAGTAAATTTTGTTTTGTACTGATCATCGCTGGCTGGTGTCTGCGGAACAAAGGCCTATTTTTCTATTACTAAGGCAAACTATTTTTATAATATTCAATAAGTACCATATAAGACCTTTTAATTCATATTACCTTCTTAATAGTTATTAGTTCACGTCCTTATTCATGGTAGTTAAAAGGAGCGCAACTTCGCAGAGCACTGATTTCATACATAAGACTAATGTTTCTTACAAATATCGCTACAATTAGATACATTGCTTCATCGCAATTTCAAATCAATGTAAAACAACAAAATATGGACGTGTATCACTATCACATAATTCGCTTTTTTCAAAAATAGAAGAAATCCCTATTAAAAATCAATCAAAACTACGTCAATTTTAATGTTCAGTGTTGAGAAAATTAATAATCGAAATATATCTCAACTTTCAATTCTCTTCTGCTATAACTTTACCTTATTAAAAGAGGTTACTTTTTGTGACGAAAATACATTACAACAATAACAAATTGTACAAAAAACAGGGCTGATTTTCATGTAAGCTTGCGATTTGGGTGAGTAGCCAATTGAAATACGTGTTTTATTGTAATGTAAATGTAACGCATATTTCAATTGGCTACTTACCAAATTGCAAGCTTTCATAAAAATCAGTCATCAGACTAAAGTAATATCGACCAAATTTTCAGTTCATATTCAATTCTTTACGTTTGTTACCAAAAAGCTTATTCTGTGCGACCCAGTTTTTCATATCCGAAAAGTTCTAGATCTACTACTGTTGCGACTAGTGATAGGATGAGCACACGAGGCAAAGTCATTCTTGCGCATGTGCATTACTCCGATATTAGTGCTTTCAATTGCTAATATAGTTTATTGGGAGCATGTCGGAAAGCTAATCCAAGGAAGCCGGGATCGAACCCTGGTGTAGTTTCTTAATTTTTTTATTAATGAAAATAACTTTTCTTTTTTAGCGATATATAGCGCTTACGTGCACGTCGACATACGCTGTCGTGCAGGTGCAGAATTTGAACTATAAGTAACACAGACAATCGCTTCTTCGGCCAGCTCCCAGCTTAATCCAGTGGTTAATACATTGAGAAGCTGATCCGGAGGTTCCGGGATCGAACCCTGGCGTGGTTATTTTTACATTTTTTAAAAGAAAATTAACTTTGTTTTTTATGTATATAGCCGCCCCCGGTTAGCTGTGGAAATACGTAAAAGCGCTGTTTACCAAAATTCTGACCTCATTTCCTCTTGAATTAGTGAACAAACACATGTGGAGGTTAGGCAAGTCGGTACGGTATTTGTTTTATTGCACACACGATTAACTCGTATTTTCACAATGTGCCGTTTCTGTCGCTAGTTACAAGCCTAGTTCCTGGCTGCTCTCCATCCACAGATGTTAGTTTATCTGAATCGCCAGGAGATGAATAAGAAGAAAGTGGATGCATAAAATAGATTCGTCAATGCCCATGATTGCACATGACCAGGGAAAGAATCAATAGAATTTTATCTGAAATTAGTATAATTTTTGGCCAAATTATATACATTTTATATAAATTTCACACCCAGACAGACCTTGCCCCCCTCTAAGATGCTGGACCCCCTTGCCCCGTAACTTCCTTCTAGTTACGTAAATACCTGGCCAAGCGTAAGGCCAACTTGGTAATATTTAGAGAAATCACAACCCTGAGGGAGGGATGGCGTTTGAACATATTCAACATATGACTATCAAGGTCCGTCGATTTCTTTCAAGAAAGTGTGTCTGTGTTTTGTTTTGTGGAATGTGGTGAAATATTTTAGGTTAACAGCTTATACATTGGGTTAACAGAAACAGAATGGATGCTTCAAACCGGGGAGTAGATCTTGGATTTATTGAGAAATCTTCGTCTTGGAAGTTGGAGAGCAGGTTCTTTCCAAGTAAGACCGGTGGAAAACCTGCATGGCTTAATTTGTCGGAGGTTCCAAACTTGGATGAAGTGTTGTGTGGAAAGTGTCGTAAACCTTGTCTCTTGTTATGTCAATTATACGCACCAATTGAAGACGATGAAAAATGTTTTCATAGGACAATATTTGTTTTCCTGTGTCGGGATGAAGAATGCTGTGATGAAAATAATAATAACAATTTTAATGTATTTAGATGCCAGTTGGAAAGGGAAAATGCGTTCTATCCGTTTGAACCTCCAACAGAAGAGGAAACTTGGAAACCTGAAATTAAAGCTGAGAAGTTCGTGAGTTTATGTAGAGTATGCGGCCACAGAAGTACGAATCATTGCAGTAAATGCAAGGTGGCAAATTATTGCACAAAACAGCACCAAGTAATAGACTGGAAAGCTGGACATAAAGAAGAGTGCGTGAGAAGTAAGTCAAGGCATCTTTTAGCTCGGTGTTGTAATTAAGTAAATGACATTGACATGCGATTTTGTGGAGCATTCATTTTAGAGTGACTATAGTTTGCATAACCCATCCTTGTTTAAATCCAGTGGGTTAGGGTACCTTACCTTGTATAAGTCATTAATAAATAAGAATAAACTTTACTTTATGGCCGCCAATATTTACGTTCAATACTAATCATTCCCTTGAAACTAATTAACATAGACACCTCTATAAACGCCTAGCGCCAGCCAGAAATCCAAAAGCTGTTAACAGAAAGTAATTATTTCTTTGAATACCCTCTCAACCTAATTACCATACACAGCGGCATGCGAAGGACTACTACTGGCGTCACTTCGTGTTAGGAATGACGTATTTTGCGAAGACACTTTTTCATTCTACCGTTCTACGCGATGCACAAGACGCTTCACACCATGTCGCCCTCAGCGTGGTGTAAGCTAATAGACCCACGTAGTTTGGCGGATAAACTTTACATTTGGGACCCCATCTTCCGACCGCTAATTCGCGATATATATGCTCTCTAATATTAATTCACACAGACACTTCCATAAACACTAGCAATCCAAAAAGCGTTTCTGGAAGCTATATGTTGTTACTATTTCGTTATATATAGTACTCTCAAATTGATCAATACAGAAACCTAGCGACATGCAGAGGCAATGACACTATTTTGCTACAAAAATTAATGACAAATTGTCAAAAAAATCGCTGATGGGGTATAAAGTGTCAGATTCGATTTTTTAATTAATCATTATACGCAATGAACATCCTCTTTAACACTCTCACCATGTTGTCAGTCTGACGACTCAAGTTGGAAAATAGTCCGACTAACTTTGCGCTATTTTACTCTCATTTCATAGTTCTATGATTCGGAACGGTGTTTGCGTTTCAACTCTTCCACGCACTTTAGAAACATTAAGTTTACATTTCTCGTGTAAATTTTACAGTTTTGAGGCTCCAAAAATGAACCTCTTTGGTCTGTCTCATTTCACACTTCCATTACTGTAAACTTTGTTATATTTTGGGTTTCAGCGCTTCCCCACACGTTAAAAATATTGTATTTCTCATGTCTCAGTCAAGACACTAGACCTGTGTAAACTACATTGGTTTTGTTGGTTTAGAATAGTTGAGTTTTCTTACGTTCATTTCTGGCTGGTTATGCTGTATACGAATCCACACTTTGACAGGGTTTGCCAAGGTTGGAACCACTTTAAAACCTAGTGGGTTTTTCATTAATCTTATTTTTAAATAATTCCTGAAATGATGGCACTTTACAGAAGTGCATAATAAAGAAAACCAATGCATTTAAGATTGTTAAGATACAATCATGACTGTCATTTTAACTGTAGAATAATATTGCTGGCTAAAATCAACAGCACATTCATTACCTTTGTGATATTGAAATACAAGGAAGTATTTATTGGAGCTTAGTCAGTACTCCAAACTAAAACTACTTTCCATCTGTTGATTTCGTAACCGACTAGAACTGATTAACTCTTCCAACTAAAAAGATTATACATTTTGATGCTCTTCATTTTCAATCTTTATTAACGAATTAACTTACAAATGACATTATTATTAAAGTTTATCATAAAATTATAAACTCCGTCTTTGTCGTATTAAATTCAGTGTAAAATTACTACATTCTACAAATATTAATAATATTTCATACAGATACAATATTGATACAGCACTTGCAGGGGGCAGACCGGGAATTTCCGGGAGGGCCCCGACCCTTTTGCCTTGGAAGCGTAATGTTACCCAATAAAGAAGACCACACTTAATCCACTTTTGCTTCTACTGGTAACGTGAGGGTCTTGCCGGTATTCCAAAATTAGCAATTTTGACACACAAGCCTTGTCATCACCAACATAAAGGCAATGCTGAAGTTATATTCTCAGCAGGTCTCTCATAAAGGCTCTCACAAAAAGGAAAGAAGGTGCCGTGTAAGGTTTAATGGCAAGTGCTTTAATACATTCACTTTCTTTTAAGGCACTATATTTACTTTTCGCAAAATACTTTATCTTTTAAGACTTGATCAGTATTCTAAGGGTCCGTGCAAGTACTTTGTGGGACCCAAGCGTCATAACGCCACCTTTGGTTACTAGTGGGTAGACGCTTTCTTTCCCGGATAGGCCCTTTGGTTACCAGTCCGCTCCTGAGCACTTACTATCCAGAACACAGCTAATCAGGAAATCATAAGGAGGAGGTAAAGAAAAAAACGTATTATGGTTGCACCGTCTATTGTGGTCTGGTGCATGGTCAAGTGACAAGGGGGAGGTTGAGCGGCAATTCAGATTCAGCTCGGGCCGCGGTGGCTCAGTGGTAGAGCGCTCACCTCGAGTGCGTGGGGTCCTTGGTTCGATTCCGTATCGTGCCCATGTGAGCTTTGTGGTGGACAAACAATATGTGCGTGGGGTTTCTCCGGGTTTTCGCATTTCTTCCCACTTCCTTTATTCCACCAATTTCCCCCATTATTCGGCCTAAGTCAGAGTTGCCTAAAGGCCTTAAAAGATTTTTTTTTAAATAAGCCTGCTTGGGCGTATCAGTGAGACCATTCTTTAATTCTGTCTATGAATGACGGAATGCCGGGACTTGGGCTCCGAACCACAGTACGGCATGAATCCAGTGCTGCACATACCATGAAGTGAGTCCCCCCCCCCCCCATATACACACAAGAGGTTCGCTCTAAACCTCCTGATTCAACAGTAGGGTCAATCCATATGGAATCAACCAATCGGTGTTGCTGAAATATTTTATTTTATTTTTGATGGTACATTTTCTGTTTATATATACACCTGGGAATGCAAAACGATTTTTTTTACAATTTTATTATTACCACTTTGGCTTTTAGCGGACATTTTGTTTATGAGGGTCGGCCGTTTTTGGCGTTTTTAGAGGATAGCGATAAGTTAAATAACTTTTTTATTTATTGAGATACGAACTTGAAATATAAACCATCTACAAATCATGTTATGACCAAAAATGTGTTAAGTTTTAAGGAAATAACCTAAAACTTAACTAGAAAAATGTGTTTCGATTAGAATAAATTGAAGACTTTAGGGATTTTTTTTTTCAAAGAATGGATTAAAAAACAACTTTAATGTTTTTCCCCCTAAAAAAAAATATAATATAATAACTTAAAACCTAAATGCCTCCTTTAGGTTTTACGGGCCTTCAAATATAGCAATTTGTCCAAAATTGCCGATTTTCAAACAGGTATATCTCAAAAAGGACTGAATCAAAAAATCTGAAATTTTCACAAAATATCCTTCTAGTACAAGGTAATAAACACACAAAATTTCATCATTGTATTTTAATCAGAAGTGTTTTTTTTAAATTAAAGAAATAAGAAAAAAAGGTATGACACAGACGCATAAAGTGTTAAAACACTGAAAAAAAGTGGGTTAGATTAGTGAAAAACACAAGGATGAAATTTTGTGTGTTTATTACCTTGTACTAGAAGGGTATTTTGTGAAAATTTCGGATTTTTTGATTCAGTCCTTTTTGAGATATACCTGTTTGAAAATCGGCAATTTTGGACAAATTGCGATATTTGAAGGCCTGTAAAACATTTAAGAAGGCATTTAAAAGGTATCATTTTTTTTTAAGTCTTGACCTCTATTATATTTTTAAGGGGAAAAAACATTAAAGTTGTTTTTTAATCCATTCTTCGAAAAAAAAAATCCCTAAAGTCTTCAATTTATTCTAATCGAAACATATTTTTCTAGTTAAGGTTTAGGTTATTTTCTTAAAACTTAACACATTTTTGGTCATAACATGATTTGTAGATGATTTCATTCAGAATAACATGGTTTTTATTTCAAGTTGATATCTTAATAAATAAAAAAGTTATTTAACTTATCGCTAACCTCTAAAAACGCCAAAAACGGCCGACCCTCATAAACAAAATGGCTGCTAGAATCCGTAGTGGTAAATTTTTTTTAAAAGTCATTTCTTACTCCCCGATACATACATAAACAGAAAATGCATGGGTAAAAATAAAATAAAATATGTTAGCAACAAATTATTTTTTATTGGTTGATTTCGTATGGATTGACCCAGTAGTGACACTCCGTTACCGACTGAGGTCTGTACACAGCTTTACATTTAGGCCTATCGGTACATACATTCACATTTGATTTCTAAAACCCGAAAAAAGAAAAACAATTATACCTGAAAAGGCCCGATTAAACCCGAAAAAAACACCTGGGCCCAGGTGGCTGTTTTTTTTTTTTTTCAAACCCTACACTTAGAAGATTGAATATATTTAACTGCTTTGAAGCCGATAGTTGTTAAAAGACTTCCTCAGTCCCGCTAGGCGGAGGTTGAAATTATACTTAAAAGACCTGTTTGAGTTGCCATAGATTTAAATTAGGAAAGCGGGGGAATTCAATTCAAAATACGTTATAGGCCTATTTAATACATTTTTTACAGAAGTATGTGACTCCTAATTTTCTTCCAAAAAAATCTTTTCATTTAATTTCCTATGGCCTAAATAGGTGGCTGGGAAAAAACTCAAATATCTAAGACATGACGTCAGTCGGTGAGTACTCTGCCACGGTGCAAGGATGAGGAAAGTAGACGCCAGCGAATAAATTTTAGGTATCGTACCATCGCGTCATTCGCCTGGTTGGGCTGAGAAAACTACAAGGAAACCTGTCAGTATGGTGGGCGTGAGCGGGTCTTAAACCTCCTCACTGCTCACCTTAAATTATTGTGTATGAGTACTGCACTAAGGGACTGGTAAGACGTGCATCTAATTTTAAGGCTTTGCGCCAACAATAACTTCACAGTTTTAATGTTCAACTTATTTCTTTCGTCTCTTCACTGAATACTTAATAAAGAAAATATTCTATGACAGCTGTATTGATGTGCAAATATAGCAAAAAACTATAACTTTTACTGTTCTTGTACAGAGGTAAACTTGATGAAAATAATTAAAACAAGTACGAGCTGAGATTACAAGAAAACTTTTCTTTCTGTTGTCAGAGAAACTGGTGCATTTTATCCTTGTCTTTTAGTGATAATTAATGTAAGGGGCATTTTTTGCTTTCCTCAGGTGAATCCAGCACTCGAAGACACTCGGAACTGACGAAGTTTCTTCTCCCTGAGTATGAAGTTGTTATAGAACCAGAGGAGTATGTGGATGAAGGTGATGATAAGAATGACGAAGAGAGATTACAAGAATATGAACAGCTTGTAAGGCAAGGGAAAGCTGGAAGTTTACATGGTAAGCGAGAATTTTCAGTTTATTTATTTGCTATGGATGAACAGCTAGCCGTCGTATAAGCCAAGAAATATGTAAAAATAATATACGATGTAACAGTTGCTTGAGTATATGTAATGATACAAGATATTTATAAGACAGTAAATCAGTTGCTATGGTCGTCTGTTGTTCAGTAACCGAAAAAGCTAATTGCTAAGAATAAACAGTGCTTTTTTGCACTTGCTTGTGTGTGGTGATACCGCTAAAAACTTGTAACATATCTAAAGAGTGACGTCCCTCAGTGTTTCCGTACTGGGAAAGGTAGCTTTTACGTACTATCGCAGTATTAGACTGGTGAAACTGAAAAAAACCTAAGGATCTCCGAATGCAGGATTCAAACCTGTGTTCGTCCCGAAGTCCACGACATAACCACTAGATTACGGGGACTGAGTAATAAGAAAAAATATTTGAGACATTTCTACTGTGGGGGAACACAGTCTCACGATTTCGGAACCGGTTTCCTTATTAAGAACAGTATCATTCCAGCGGTGCAGAATATAGAGTTCTTAAACGAAAAATTATTGTACGTTACGATACGTACTCGATGGAACAACTCGGTTTTAATAAATGTCTAATGCTCCGACCGAGATGGCTAATAATAACAACAAAAATACATTTTACGAGGAGCTACAAAGTAGGAAGATTATTTGACCGATTACCGAAGTATACCGGGGGCGGATACACACACTATATGCATCAACTTTCTGCTTACTTATCAAAAGATGGTAGCACAATCTACCCAGTCAACAACCGTTCATAATGGATACCTTTGACTTTTTGAAATGAAAGAAGGAAATTGTCCTTTTATTTCTGTCAGTATTTCGACATCAGGAAGCAGCATAAGGTCTTACAATGTGTTGACATTAGTGATGTTTATTAGTGGATTGTACTGTAGGATATATAGAAAATACAAATAATCTAAATGTCGCTACAACTTCAAGGAACCACAACCACAAAGATCAGCGGTCCTACTGGCGCTACTGGTGAGCCTTTCTGCGGGAGCAGACGCGCGCTTTCCGAATAGGAACGAAGTTCTTTGTACGCTCTTTAATTCTTGTCAGGACATTGACCCAACTGAGCTCTGTCGATACAAAATTGGAACCTGTTTATTATAGGTTCTAATACACCGTCCTACCCGAAGATAGCGTGACTATAGTTCAATAGTACTCCCATCTATAGTTCATACGTTCAACTCGCTTCGGCTGGCGGTCTTATACCTCCCTAGTCCTTGGCAATACTCTCAACCAGATCAATCATGTGTTAGTAGATAGACAAAAGACACACCAACATAATGGATGTTAAGTCTTACAGAGGAGTGGAAAGTGACACCGACCATCAGTTAGTGATCACAAAAGTGAGGG
>JAGDQP010000836.1:0-69208 GCA_022664845.1 Lepisma saccharinum
ATTCTGCTGCCTTTTTTTTCGTTTTCTTTCTCATTTCAGCTTTCTACAAATATTGAATCGACGCTGTTTTGGAGGTGAACTTGAATTAATTTGCCCTGTGGAAGTACTCTCAGTAACATGCTTCAGATAATTACTTCGCTCAATTATTGGAAATGAAAGCAGTCTAAGCTCATGGAATTGGCTCTATAATATATATATCATGATTGGTTCATCCCGTTGAAGGCATCTTTAGTTTTAAATTTTTCAAGGTAAGAATAAACATTCAGAAAACATGTAATAGTATTATGACTATGCTGCAGACCCATATGTATATATATAAAATAAAATATGAACTTAGATTAAAGATGGTACCCTAAACCTATACTGTTGTTTATAATGTAATGTTAAATAATTTACACTATTGTTTTATTTGTTTTGTTATTGATTTGTGTTAATGTTAAATAATACTCAAATTTCATGGCAGTTCTGTTCAACCTTTATAGAACCAAATAATAGGTTTTCTCACAAGTGACGTCATGGACATATCCAAGGATATTACAATTAGAATACAGGCAAAAATTTAGAAACCTGAATCTGAAAGACTGAGAACGATTTAAAATGAAAATGATGAGCTTGTAAAACCAAAGTTTTACTCTTTTTTGTGTTGCTTAATTAATATTTAATAGTATATATTTAACCAAACAAGCACATTAATATTTAAATGATGTGTAAAAAGCACTCTCTAAGACTCTGGTTGTGCACTCCAAGATGATAGACTGACGTAGTTAAGTTTGGATTAAGTTGTTTATTTTTTGGACTATCCTCTAATCTAACATCCTTGGATACGTCAATTACGTCACGTGTGAGGTAACCTATTACACTATTCAATAAACGTTTTACATATTATGTAAATGGTATGATATTACAAGATAGTACATGCATGGTCGCGCTTGATGACAAATATATACCTGTGTCACTGCACTGAAAACAATACACAAGAAAAAAATGCCATACTTACAAAGATTTAGTACAACAAATCACACATTATCAAATGGTTCCTTCGGAGCATAAATCTCAACAAAGTCCATTTGTTTTTCCAACTGAAACTAATATAGTTTTCTTCAATTTGTAGACAACAGTAATTTGTTAAGCATCCACGTACACGAGTACACTCCTGAACACGTCCGGGTATACTTCAAATCAGATTACGGAGAATATCTTGAAGCAGGCTATCCCATTCATCCACTCCAGCACAGATACAGCACGATACAGTTCAAATCAGGGGAAAACAGTGGCACTCTATTCTCCGGATGCTATATCCAAACTAATTGAGCTAAGCCCTATTGGGACTCAGGAAAATTCGGTTTATCCGAAATAACATTTAAAATACTCAGTAAATGCACCAGATCATCCTTTAGAGCATTGTAAATATGATAAATAAGTCGTAAGCCGTGACGACAGGACTAGAGAGTGACGCGAGATTAGTGACCTTGAGTGTGAGCCAAGTAGGAGCATGGGGCTAAAATTAGTCGATCAAATGAGCCTTGACCAAAAAAAGACTTGATCCAAAAACTTAATTTCACGATCAATTTCGTTCGGAGGTGTTCGGACTATCCAAAATTTTGGATTCCTGGTGTTATACTGTATCTGCAAGTATTGGGTCACATTCCTCGCACGGTATGGACGGGAATTATTGTCAATTAACGTGAGGTTGTTCATACATATGTGCAAATCCATCGACCTGTGAAAATATTGTTTTAATTATGGTCTGCACGTTGGTCTCTGCAGTTATAATCTCCTGGATATGAACTACAGATACACGGTGCCCCACAATGATTCCAGCTCAGAACAGTGCGAAACCTTCCTGCTGCTGATGGTATTATACGGCAAAGTTAGCATTAAAACGTTGGCCACGTGTTCTGCACACATAGTCTCAACGGGATGTAGCGTAATTCAAACATGAACAGACATTGGATCCATTGTTCCCGTGTCCAATTTTGATGCATTCTTACCCATTGTAAACGTGCCGCTATGTAGTGTTAACGGAGTGCCTATGTGCATAGAACTCTATATCTTAGAGACGATTGCGCACTGTTTGTGATGAGTTGACCCACTTACATCTGTGAGTCCCCGGGCCTCTCTGCAAATGTTGGTTGCAGTGACAGTAGGACGGCGTTGTGCTTGGAGGACTAATGAATCGATCTTTAGCAGATGTCGTTTTGGGTTTACGACCGACCTGTGCGATGATTATTCGATGTCGTTCTAGTCTCCTGAAGCCTGTACCACACACGTGACACATCACTTTGCTTGCAGCGTGTAATCTGGACGTTCTGATGTGTCAGACCTTGCTGCATTAACGTGATGCTTCGTAAACGATCTGCTACTGCGAGCGTGTGCCATGGCATGGCTATAATAACCTACGTCACTACTAACGACTCATAACTAGCGAAAACATTTTTTTTTCTCTTTGACTTGCTCTCAAAATAAGTTTTCTTAATAAATTTAATA
This sequence comes from Lepisma saccharinum, assembly GCA_022664845.1. Classification (NCBI taxonomy): domain Eukaryota; kingdom Metazoa; phylum Arthropoda; class Insecta; order Zygentoma; family Lepismatidae; genus Lepisma; species Lepisma saccharinum. The sequence goes on from JAGDQP010000836.1 coordinate 2,488, forward strand.
TAATAAAATTAGGTAAGATATGTAAATTAACAAAATCTTGTCTTAAGCTAAAGTTATTTTCTTACTTTTCTTAATTAGATTTAAGCATTTTTTTTTTAAGTTTGCGTAAGAAGTTTATTCCAAATGTACGTTCGCAATTCTTCTTCTTTTACAGATGTGTTCAAATTATTAGACTCAATATTCATTTCCCATGCATGTTATGCCGGCCGGGTGGTCGAGCGGTCTGCGGCGGTAGGCTATCGACTCAACGGTCCCGGGTTCGAGTCCCGGCAGGGGCATGGGTGTGCATTTTAACACTTAACAGCTAAAGGCAAATCGTGACGGGCCGAAGTCCAAAGTTACTAAACTGGCCCATATAAAAATAAAGCTAAACCATGCATGTTACATTGGAAACATGTTTGTACCTAACCCTAGTTACAACTATTTTTTTTACTCATTTTTAATGCATGTCACATAAGCTTTTAAAAATCAATTTGTGCATGATACATATATACAATTCTATATACTGTTTAGTTCTGCATATCAAACATTAAATGAGATTAAAAAATCGGAAGAAAATTATATCTATCACTAATTCGTATGGAATCCTTTATTCCTTATTAAATGGTTCTGCTTTTGTGGAATTCTACCTACAAGTTTAGTACACTTTTTCTGCAAGTCACCATTGTTAACCCATAAATTATTGATTTCCTCGATCAACTGAAGTTTGGTTCTAATGTTCTTCTTATTTAGCATTGCCTTCATGAAGATCCAGAGATTTTCAGTGAGGTTCATGTCAGGACTCTTGTCCGGCTAAGGAAGTACACTGATATTCTTCTCCTTGGTGGCTTTTTTTAAATTCTTAAACTTGTGCCGTGGGGCGGCTCCATTATGCATAAAGCTCGTCACCAAAACAGGCGGCCCTTTATTTTATCGGCCAAGCTGCATTGATTCCTCTAATATATTAAACTAAAACGTTACACCCCAAAATCTTACTAGGGTTCGATTTTTCGCATTCCAATTGAAACTTCTCCTTAGGTCGATGTTGCGATATTATAAACATCCATCAATCACCGTGAAATATGACTCACCACTTAAACATCCTTTCTCCCAGTCATCAGAAGTTTAATCAATGTTTCAGTACTTGTGTCCATTCGAGGAGCTTCTTTGTAAATCGTGGATATGAACAAGAAACTAGAATTTTCGGAAATTAGTCTAATAACACTGTGCAACACAGATTTTCTTTCATGAGAGCTAGTGGCTGTTCCTAAAAGTTTTTCGTCTGCTGAATTTAATTTGTTTTTCTGTACCAGCCTTCAATTTTGAGAAAAACGGGCACTAAAGTGAAAAATGGGGCAATTTCAGACATGTTGGGGCACTTTCCTACGTGGAGTTTGCACCACTGGAGTGTATATATGAAGTTCTGCGGTGTCAGAGAAGATGCTACAACTCGCCAATGTGTTATTCAATACCGGAAATGAAGTAGAAGTGTGCTTTTTTAATGCATCATAAAAGATACACTTTTTGTACACATTGCACTCAATATTAGCGTACGAATATCCAGTTTCTATCTCGGGACCTTTCAATTGAAATGGACAGCTTTTTTTTTGTGTGTGTGTGTGTGTATGTGTATGGTCTTTCAATATGGCCTTGATTCTCCTAGCGAATTGTTAAGGTAGGTTTCTTTATGATCTTATTGACAGTTTTCTTGTAAGACTGATAGAGACAAATCGTGGGCCCCACAGTTGTGCTGTAAGTAATGTGCTGATAACCTTAGAGATTGGTTCAGGGGCACACTTACCTCAATGCCATTCGCTCTGCACATGATTTGGCGTTAACTACATGCCCATACAAGTTACTGCTATATTTATGTAACATTACTGGTACATTTTTGCCACTTGTATGTCACATTATTGGTTTGCCTATTTCTCATAATCTAAGCCTGATAGAAAGAAGCGGATTTCACTGCAGTGATCAGTCACACTGATAATATGATAATTGCATTAAATTTCTAGGAAAGAACTAAAATTTGAAAAATTGATGCGCAGTGTAATTTGAACACATCTGTAGTATGATGAACTTCGTGGGAATATCTATGGTAGATGCGAGGAATAACGTTACGACGATGAGTTTGGTACTAAATGTGTATAATAAGTAGTATAGCTGCTTGCTCCGTTGAAAGCACGAAAATTAATATTATAATGGAAGAGTAGGGTCTGCCATTGTAACACTTTCCTTTCTTCATTTTTTTTTTTAAATATTTATGTCAGATAGGCTGAACAAGTAGCTGGTGCCTAAGCCGATCAGATATCTTAGGATTGAGGTTTCTTGGAGAGCTATTTTCCAAGGCAAGGATAGAAAAAGAGTAGCACTCAGAGCGAATAGTTTAGATACAGACATTCGTCAGCTGAAACCTATTAAATTTTGGGGAAACCTATGTCAAGGTAGCCGACTGGAAAGTCAATCATTCATGCGCCCCTAGTACCATTCCGAAGTTCGCGACGTTAACCGCTAGACTCAGGGGCTGGATGACGTTTTTATTTCTCCTTTAATTGTTTGGTTCAACTTGACCAGAGCAACTGATAGATTTACCTACTTTCGAGGGCGAAAAAAAATAGAAAACATCACTTGTGATTTATTTTAACATTCGTACAGGCATTCATACAGGCATTTAACATTCATAGGCACTGACCAGCCAACAGTTCCACTATAGGGTCATCGGGTAAGACAACCTATGTCTCGAAGGAAGACATTCATTACAAGGTTGCCAATTGTCTGGAAATTTTAGTGTGCGAAATGCAGGAAAATGTCTACGAAATTAAAAGAAAGCCCTTTCAATAATTTTCCGGGAGTCTAGATACCATGCTGACATTCTCCTAATGAAACTGAGAGAAGCCATGGAAAACCTTTCAATAGGGCGGGTAGCATGTCTTGAGCCTATATGATTGCTCAATGATTATTCTATGTTCACAAACATAAAAGATGTATTCTGAACATAAAATTGGGTAATACAAAACATACGTGTCAAAATTCAATTGTTGTTTGTTTTACTTCTGAAAATATAGAAAATATTTTTGTGTTATCCAAACGAGTTTTCTTGATGACAGTTGCTGTAGTTTGTACGCTAATGGGATTTAATTTTGCAAACTTCATAGGAAGGTTTGGAGTCATGTGAATGGAGGCATTAATTAATTAGACCGGTTAATAACAGTTAAATGTTGATCTTGTCATAAATAATTTGTTTCCTTATCTCATGTTTTATCATTCGTGCTCTACAACAGGAACATAGAGCTGCATAACCAGGCTTCTTTTCCTCTTTTCTTTGGGAGAGAGTAGAATGAAAGGATACATTCAACGTGTACATTCATTGCTCTCTTTTTCTGATCACGCGATATATAGCATATTTTTTGTGCATCCTTTAGAGAGGGTAATTCCTGTCTTTATTAGCAACGAAAATATTATATGCAAATACCACTTGATACTTGCGAATGTCTTTCGGTGTCGTGTCGAATTTTGAAGTAAACCGTTTGAAATAGAGAATTCCTCCAAGAATTAGCATATTCAGGTTTGTGTCGAATTTTTCGTCTCAACATATTTGTTACTTTCGTAGTAGATAAATAAACTAAATTCAAGAATCGTTTTCCTTTCTCTGCAGAATGTTCTCCATGGATGCGAACAGTTATTATTGGAAATGAGTACATAAACATCACATGAAGTAAATACAAAAATATCCACTAAATATGGAGTTATCAAAATTTGAAGTTCAATCCATACTACAAAGAGCTGCAATGTTCTGTATTAAATCAGTAAGTATAAGGTTCCTAATATTACTTTAAATAATGTTTGTAAGACAGTATTTGATACATAGTAACCATCGTTCCAATAATATAATTCTAATTTATTTAAATTGTCATGTGTAACCTAATTTTTAAGGTTCTATGTATTACTTAATACGAGTATGTTTTCTTTTAGCTTTCTGCTCAGTTCGAGTCTGTGTCAGCTCAGCAGTTTACCTGCCTGGAGTCTAACAGCAAGTTTACATTTACTTCACTTCAAAGTATTTTTACTTTGGTTTCCGATAAATTTATGTGTTCATAAGATGTTCAAGTCACATCAACAAGCATTGCTTTTCTTCTCTTTCTTGTTCTTCAGTGATTGTAAACATTTCTTACCAGTTGTTCAAATAGAGGTTTATTGTTTCCTTTATTGTTCTATGCTCTCCTTCCGTAAACTGTTCTTAGATACTGAACACTTTTATGGTGCATAATGTTAGATCTTCAAATATATATTTGATTAACCACATGGGTTTGCAACAAGGATAACTTTTACTACATATGAATGTAAATATATTTGCATTACACTTACATATATTTACTCACATTTAGAACAATTTTAAAACAGAATGAATTTACATTATCTTTGTTTCAAATCATACCAAGTTCTTCATTCTCTCTTGTGCTTTTAATTTTTTGTTTACTTTCTTAGCACTCATATCTAAAATCATGTTCTTTCTTAAATACGTTATAATACTTTTCTATTGAAGTGTTCCTATCTTTTATCCTCATTCTGCAATTGTCTTCATCTAATTGCTAAAGTAGTGGGAAAGTTCTGCATCTTCATAAACATGAACTGCATGTTCTCTGCCTGATGAATCATTAGGTCAAGACTTGATCAGGTAGTCATACTACCCAAGATTGATTTCCCCAAAATACGATGAAGACCTTACACTAACGCCAGAGGAAAGAGAAATTCTTGACAGCACAGTTGTTTATGACTTGGAAACACGAACGACAATACCGAACCGCCGTAGTTCAATGGTAAAGCACTGGCGTAGTAATGGATTCGATCCCAGCGGGTGACCATCTTAACAGGTTTTTTCAATTTTTTGTCATTAACACTGGGCAAATGTCGGGATGGCACCTTCAACATAGGCTCTGGCTGACATCTTCCAAACTTATTTTCCCTCCCCTATCCCGGCTTGAGCATTAGATGCCTAAAGGCCATAAATATAATTCAAATTCAATGACGAACGAAAGTGTAATCCGATCTTGCGACCTGGGATTAGAATAACGTCTCTTTTCTACTGCAGACCATAGAAAACGTATCGAAGGACTTAGCTATGAGGAAGATTACTGGCTATAAAGTTGAAGATGGGTAATCATTCCGGGTACATAAATGGAGTACAGCCCAAATTTATTTGTGGAGATCTTTATCTTCTGGCGTCAATAAGGATTAGAAGGAACTAATAAATTCTTCAGACTGTAATATCATATCATTCAACAATGAAAGACCAAACGCAATTTAGAGGAATCCGTCAAGGACTGCAAGAGGGAAAATATTTCAAATAGAAAAATGAATTATAAAAAAACCCGTACCAAGAATATCCCAATGAGTTTGCAGAAGTTCAGAGGAGAATTTGAAAATATATATAATATTGAAAGAAGATGGAAAGGCAGCAATTCTTAATAAACAGGTAGAAAAGACCAACAGTTAAAGTTCTTCGAAGAAGGAGAATTATTTATCATCACTGGATAAATAAAATAGCATATGTTAAGATACAAATGATCTTGAGTCAGAAGCACTTAGAGTTCGTAATACTAGCTTAGTATCGAATGATATTCAGGTTTGAAGAAACTATTAGTGATAAAGATGAATTGTACGACAAACTATTTTGTTTTGTTTTCTAAGGTTTTAGAGAAATATAAGGAAGATAGCTGTTAAAGAATCATTACTTGATAGTGCAAGGTATAAATGATATGGAAAGAACATATTTTATGAAGATCACATGCTGGAATGTTACAGCTAAAAATTACTTTAGCGACCATTTTTGTGTGTGTGTGTGTTTGCGAATGTTTTGTAATGAGTTTTAAAGAAGATAGCTGATGAAGAATGGTTACTTGATAGTGCAATGTATAAAGATACGGGACAATATATTTTATCATGATCACTTACGAAGATATAAAAGACTTTGAAGGCAATAATTGTATCATTGACATGATTGAAACTTCTTACTTTCTGTGATTTGATGGAAGTCAGTGGGTTTCTCAATTGATGATTCTGTGTGCAATGGATCGTATCCTCATTGCTGGAAGTGAAATATAATTGATAGTGCAAATTGGAAAAGGAATTCAAAATCTAAAGGATTAAAGAAATCTAGAAACTAAGTGAAAATATTAAGGTAAACTTTAGAGATGAAGACAATTGTGAGAGTCCATCTTGTGAATGGACTTCCAAGTTTATAACACAAACTTGAATAAATTGTAGTAAATAAACTTATTTTAAGCAATTAGTGCAAGAACAACACAATGACATAACAAGAAAAGCATGCTAAAGAAAGTATAAATTACTGTCTCGAAATCATCAGAATCGTTGCTGCTGCTGAGCCCAAAGATAATAAGTCGAAAAAAAAAGTTTAAACAAGACTGAAAAGATAACAAAGTATTTTACATAGAAGACATCATGATAAACAATGATGGTGATGAAAGCCGTTGTTTCTAGAGTGAAACATACATTTAGTAAATTATCTTTACGAAATAATTAAGTAATATCATTTTTACTCAAATGATAATCTAAAACCTCATAAAAAATATGTCGTGGAATTTGGAAGTGAGATTTGTGTAATGAAGAGATAAATAATTAGACTTATAAATAAAATGAGATTTAAAAGATTCTACGAACATACGAAACAACATAATGAATAAACAACTTCAGACCGTGGGAAAAAATAGGCCTGTATCATTGTTGGATACACACATGAGACACACGTAGAACGGAACTTTACCTAGTGGACGGAAAGAAGCAAAGAATAGGATGAAAATATGTCCTATTTTATGTTGAAGAATTATGACTAGGAGCAAGATCAAATACGAAACTCTGAATTAATGTGAAACTAAATAATTGTATGATCAGTCCCGAAGTGAATTATATGTAAATCTACAGTGGAAATTTCAAGTTAAGTCAAAAGTGAGATATAGTGTTCTGTTATGTGCTTAGTGTTCTGTTTTGCGATCAAAGTTTAGTTTATTCCTTCAAATGTTATACTTTGCTGTCCAATTTGCATTCTATGTCTAATATAGTAGTTAGTTGTAACAAGTTTGCTCGATTATATGCATTATGTAATAAATGTTTCCAAATTAGCCTATTAAACCTTATGTATTAGTCATATAAAAGTGCAATGACAATGATGTAATCTTTTTGTATGAAAAATGTTGGATTTATGAATTCAAAATTGTATGTCTACATGAGAAATGTTGTATTTACAAATTTAAAATTAATCAATGTCATTATTTGTTTATTTTATGAAATCACTATTTTTAACCACACCATATGTAGTCAATATTACTAACGCATTTTAAAAATATGACTACACATGACAGTCCTAAGTCTGTTGAAGTGGGAAGGAAAAACAGTGATTTCTATTCCATTTGTTGTACAATCTTCGTAGCAAACTATGCAAGTTCAATGTTTGTATAAGAACAACTTACAATCTACTAAATCATCCTACTTTAGTTAAGCAGTGATTGTTTCGAAAAGCAAAGAGCTTGAAAATAGGTTAATGCAAGAAGAATTTGACTGACACTTTCTGTATATAGAACTACAATAACTCATCTTCTGTTGATAAGTATCTTCGAGTAAACCAAGTACCTGATTGGTAAGTATCTTCGGTCTTTTTATTTCTTCTTGTAATTTGTTTTTGTAGTAAACATTATTTTAGTTTAATGTGTTCAGGTAACTTCCGGTATCCAAAATTGATTATTACTGTATTTTAACATTCTTAAAATAATTCTGAAGGTCCAGTTTATATTGAACGTGTATCAAGTTAGTTGGTTAGGTTAGGTCAATTTAGTGTAATATACATTGACCTAATTCAGTAAGTTGTGGGCCTTAACTAGTGTAATCGGAAATACGAAGCAATACATTATTTGACGCAAAATACGCAAAATACATTATTTGACAAATTAATTCATTGCACAGATACAATAAAATAATTTCCCGCATAAAAAATCAGTAACAGTCAAATCTTTACAACTACGAATATTTTAACTAATACTTTTGCGTCAATTCTAAATTCCTCTAAACAATCTTTCATGACCAAGATATCCATATGTTCTTTCAAGTAGTAATCTTTTGCGCTTCAAACGTGATCCTAAATCTAAACTTATCATTAGTTTATCTAAATCTTGTTCAAGGTTGTCACTGTATCCCGTAATAATCAGTTCAGATTCTGTTGATTATTCCGGTTCTGGTTGAACCACATATGTCGTCATTTGACCTTCATTTTGTGTCTCACCATTAGATAAGGTAGAACTTGTCCTCACACTGCCAGAGATAGATTTGCTATTATTCCTCCTATTATGTGAATCTGCCATCGTACTTTGAAATTATTCCTGTATTCTACTACAGGAAAGTGATAACGATAACAAACTAATAGCTTAATTGAGCAGTATTTACAAAGCGTCGTAAATTCTGTTTCTGTCCTTCAAAGTTAAGGCTTATCAATTATTAGCATTACCTTGCTCCTTTACCCATTTGTGAATTGATAAATCGTTTTGTTGAGGTTTTGGATGAAGTTCCTCTGTATTAGGTTGTTATAGAAAGATTGTGGGAATCAAAGTTGAGAGATCTGACTGAAATGTATAATTTTCAGGGTTAACGGGAACTTCACCTGATATCGTTCTTTTAGTTTGAGTAAATGTTTGTATCTTATTTTCCATATTTTCCAACAATTGAGTAAAAACTTCTTTTGGTGATAATTCATGCTGTTTTTGCAATGCTTGAACTGTTCAAACCTGTTTATTTTATTTACAGTAGTGTCATATCCGTCTTCTTTCTACAATCCTCCCATTCTGTTAACAAAATTTGTTTGGAAGTGGAGTCAGGTGAATTTCCTTCTATGCCTGTAGGAACATCTTGATCGTTGTTGCCACCATCAAACTGATTGGAAGTTGACACGTCTTTTGTTGTCGTGTGAAATTGTTTTCACCATGAAGGATATAAGATATTCAATCCTACTAAACCTACGATGACATTAGATAAGTTATTTGAAAAGTTAAATTAATATCACCGTTATTGCAGAGAACCTGAAGTGTTCACTTTCCAAAATTTCAACAATTGATGTGTTAATAAGTTGAATCTTATCTTTTTGTGGAGGGAAAGATTGTAATGCATATATTATCAAACATATCATGTCTTTGATTCCAATAGTGATTAGTCACGATACGGTTTGTTGATTAACTGAAGAGTGAATGATAATTGACTCCATTGTCTCGTCTGATTCAACCTCTGATGTTAACAAAAAATCATCTACAAATATCGGTCTTAAAACGTCAGATTTATTGGATTCCTTAGGTATTGTGTTAACTGAACCGTGTTCCATATCGTATATCCTCTTTTTACAGACTTGTGAAATGTGACCAACTTTAAGACAACAAAAGCACTGAACACTTTGGCGTATCATTCTCCAAGATTCTCATGGCTTTTTCCACACTCATATCTTTAGTGGATAAGATGGTTTCTTTCTTTCTTGATTAGTATTACTGTCTTGATAATGAAAATAATTGCTCTGTAAAACTTCTGATGAGAATCTTTGCTAGGATGGAAACATCAAGTATCTCGTTCCATTTTTTCCTCTATTTGAATATCACTAGCCTTTTTAAGAGTTAATTTTGAGCTCACCAACGTTCTGTTCCGTGTAGTATCACCTAAGATTCGGATCGCTATTTGATCGCGTAACATGTCTTCCAGAGTTTCAGTAAAGTTGCATTATATTACACTTGTGATTTTGAAGGTACTAGAACAGTCTGCGTTCGACGGTAAACTTCAATTGAAGCAACAGTGGGGAATAGACCGTTGTCCAGTTCCCACTAATGAATATGTCTGTACATATCTCAATTTGAAGAGCTAAAGCTAAACAACCTCTTCTTGCAATAAGATATACCAAGATACAAATACTTGTTTGTAATATGTGAGTTTTATTCAACATTCGTAATATTGGTCACGACGAAGGATAACTGTTTGTTCCACTAGTGCTACTTATTTTGATTTGGAAAGAATACTTTTCCATTATTCATATTGTTCTACTTCCACTTATGAATAAAGAAACGAAAATAGCCTTTTATTACTATCGCACCGAGAGAAGATATTGTTAAAACTTCTGAAAATAAACGGAGGATGTTTATCTCACTAGGATGAGAAGAAATGAAGGATGTATTGTCCCATCTTATGACTCACTTAAGTTCTTTCACGCACTTAAACAAACTTCATATTGCTCAATAGAGCGAAGTTGACATACGAATACATTTTTCTGTGAAACTAAAAAAATATAACGTTAATGACTCTAGAAGCGAGTTCCACCATAAATCGAAGAAAATGTTGATGATGTTTATTTGATCTATTTCTAGATTAACTTATGAGTTTATATTACTTACTAGTGATCTTAATTTGAAAAGCTTTTTTTAAGGTTTTAACAATTTATTAATTCCTACGGCCATTACTCTGTGACCAGCCATCACGCGGTTATTTTGCTCTATGTTCAGCATGTCGTACAACAGGCTTGCATTTAATTTCGTAGCTGTTTAATTGGTCATCATTGAACCATTAACCTAAAAAATTACAACAAAAGAAGAAACTGGTATTAGTTTAGTAAGTTTAATGGTTAATATTTTCAAGGCGTTCTCACATTGGAAATATAGAAAGGGACGACATTACTGTTTCAAAATAATAGAACAAAGTTTGCATTGGTTATTGTAGATCTGATTGACTTGAAATCCTTAAATCTTATAAACTTATAGAAAGGAGGGGTCCGTTAACTGTTAATTCATTTCGTTAATTATTTCCAAAGTTTGTTTAGAAATCTGAAGTGATAAGATCAAAAAGCGAGAAAGCCTATTGAGAATTTGCAAATCAATATTTTAATATGCTTGCAAGATTTAATGAGGAAAGCTGATCAACTGTGATTTTTATTTCCTCTGTGTATGTAAATATGTCTAATCAATTTATTATTTTCAGTTCATCTTTTCGATTCAGCTGTTACTCATTTTTGCCGTTCCTATTTCTTTCTATATGCCCGAGGTCTATGTCAGGGGAGACAGAAGTCAGGGGATTGGAGTTGCTGCCTTTGGCAAGGTTTTTTTGTTAGTATGTTTTTGTATGCTTTGGGAAAAGACTCAATCTTTTTATTTAAAAAGTACGAACGCTTTCTGATTCATGTTCGGTGTTCTTCGGTTTTGTATGGTGGGTAAGAAAGCTTATACATAGCATGTGTAGCCCGCGAATCATTCTCTATTTTGGTACTGTTCAATGTGATATTATACTCTATTGCTTGGTTGGTCATTTTTAGCTATGTCGCCTCGATGTAGTGTCGAGTGTCGAACTGTCCCCCACTCGGATGGTGGACGTGGAGAGATACTTGGTTTCCTGAGAAGAAGGCAGACGAAGGTAAATATACTTCTGCGAGTTCGAGACAAATGTTTGGAAATTTCGTGTTCTCTAATTTGAGAAAGTTGCTTGATTAATTATCGTCAAAACCTTTCTTTTATGGCATATGAAGAAGTTGAGGTGGGATGGCAACGTTAGTTTAAGTTGGTCTTTGGTTACGTTGCCAATGATTTCCCTCGGAGAGCACTCTGGAGGAGGAAGTTTGATAGTTGATAACGATGCTATCTAGTACGCATAACCCATTCTGTGGGAAGGGAGTGGGAACTGATTTGTCGCTCTTAAGGGGAATGAAATATATGCAAGTCTTGTTTAACGTTCGACCTCTGTGTACATTTCAATTGCATTGATTAATTGCCTACGGTGACCGCTGAGCAAGGATTTGCTAAGTCAAATTCGTGCAAGAGGATCTGTTTTTAAAGGTACTGATATTGTTGTTTTTGTTGTCTAGTGTGATGCACTCGGTTTAATTGAATTGATTCAAATTTTGGGAAGCAAAGTTCTTTTTGTCTGTCACCACCCAGAATTATGTAAAGGGTAGATTTTCTCTGTCTTACGTTTGTAGCTCACTCAAGATGGCCTCACGTCATCCGCTGTATTAGTAAATGGGAGAGGACCTTAGACTTTACGTCTACTCTGTTGTATTGTCCAGTTGTTCGTAACCTCTGTGTGTTGAACTCGTTTGAAGGGATATTTGTATGATTTTTATTGGTGACAAGCTAATTTTTATTGGTGAAATTAGAGAATTGAAGTGACTTCTTAGATAGAGATGATTTTATGTTTCCTGATTTATTTGGAGAGAACGACTTTATTCCTGTTCACATGATCCTGTGAAGTAGTCCTAGGTTAGTACTGAGACCAAGGAGGTTTTTCGAGGCGATGTATATTTTAAGTAATTCGTGTAGGCAATAATGAAGGAGTAATGACTAAATACACTCTTTATTTTGATAGGCACTGAAGGGCTGACGCCTTTAGTGTAGAGCTATTCTTGGGGCTCCTACGCCCTTTATATTAGCCTAATTCTCTTACGGCATTTGGATAGTGAAATTCAAAAGATAAAAGAGATTTACTCTCTATGGGATCCGATAAGGGTACGGGAGGTCCTCATGATTTGTTGGGTTAAGTTTTTTGTCCAGATTGATATGTTTCACGGGAGTTGGATAGTTATTGAATTGTTGAAAATATATTTTTAGAAGTAAGTAACAATATCAAGCATATGGCTGAATCGAAAATGCAGGAGTCTTCGATCATTTGTAAATAAACTATTAATATCCTTTAATTTAAATCCTAAAATTGGTATTTGTTTGTATCCAGTTACAAGATCACCTTGTTAGAAAGACATCGTTGACAATTACTCCAGAGAGATCAGCCTACTCGTCGTTAAATGTTTCATGTTTGTTTGTTTCTATAGCTCCGCTGCTCTGGTTTGTTTCTAGATAACTCGACTTGGATATGTTGGTTATGATCCAATTACCCGTTAGGTATATAGTATGGAGGTAGTGAATCCTGGTTTGCTAGGATCCCTTTTCGTTTAGGGAAATATATTCTGGCAATTGACTAGCTGGCTTCCGAAATAATTAAATTCCATCAATTCAACTATGGAAGTAATTAATGCCTCGTAAGTATCTGAATATGTTTAAGAAGATAGTGTTTATTTAAGTAAGGCTTCATATTGTCTTCGTGCTAGTCCGAAGACGTGTTTTTTCACTTTTTGAATAAACCCAGAAGATTGGTTCTTCCTTTGATGTAGGCGAGGATCCGGATCGCAACCATAAAGGGTAAATTAAATCCTAGGTATATGTCATCCCTACTAACACATTTGCACTATAACCAGCAATTAGTACACTGCTTTGTCGCTCATAATTCCATAGAGTTTTACAGTTACTTCCTGGTAAGTAATCACGCCTTTTTCTTGGATCTTATCTGAAATCATAGACTTGGAAAAGGTGATTCAATCGAGCGATTCTTATGATAAATTTTCTCAAGGGCACTACGTTATAAATTATGTCCTGGTAGCTGTGTAGCTTTTGTTTTACTTTGAAAGCAAATTATTTTTATCCTCTAAGAATACGTAACCCCAACTAAAGGCTGCAAGGTTAGTTAGTTAGCAAGTCACTGTCAAATTAATCTTATTGGAGAAGTGACGCTTTCTCGGGAAACAAAGAGTTAATCCAGAAGCAAAATATTGCATGAATAATTTAAGTTTTACATGGGAACAGTAAATAATATCGTCTTTCCAAATAAAGGAAGTTTTCATTATAAGGAGGAGGACCTTCACATTTGTCTTATAAGATTTGTCTGTTGATAACATCCAACTTAAACAATTGGCTTTAAGTATTCCTGTAACAATCACTCAGTATTATTGATTTCAAATCCATAGTTCTCTGTACCTGCACTTTATGTTGGTGAAATGAATAGGTAAGTGTTGCACAATTATATTATTTTCAGTAATAGACCAAATACTATCTAAAGCATTCAATCCCATAACAAACGTTAATAAATAATAAAATAAGAAATCTATTTATAAAAGTATAGAAAATAGTTTCTGTGAGGCCTGATCACGCCTGAACAACTGAACCGATCCAATCCATTTTTGGTAAATACAGTAGATAGAGTTAGGTGCGGGCTAGGTTTGTATGATTTTCATTTAATACATGTGTTGCAAACAGTTTATAAATTTAATATTTCAAAATACTCCCAATGCGTTAGATGCAGCCGCACCAAGCTTTAATGTAGTTAATCGGACATGTTATAGAAGTAATCCATTGTCCAAAGGGGCCATAGCTGTCAGTATTGCCAACCCATTTACGAATTAATACTTCAAATTACTCCCATACCGATTATCGTCTCTGCACCAAATTTGGGTATTTGGACAGGTATTAGAGGCAATATTTCTAAAAAAAAAACCTAACACTGCATAGAACACGGACAGTGAATATATAAATAACTAAAACTAAAGGCAACTGAGGCGGTAGGAAACAAGATAACGATGTTGTTGTAGACCTACTGGTTCAGAAGGAATGCTAACGATGGAATAAATATAACGTTACTTAAGAGGTACACGGACATCAAACAGGCCATTTTCGTCAAAAGTCATGGAAAACAAAACATGTCCCTTCTCTTCTTAAACCTTTATTCTGTTTCATTCTAGAACCGACTTATGAGTTTCTACATGTGAAAAATGTACATTCAATGTTGTAATTTATTTTTGTATTGATTCATTCTTTTAATTATAGCCCTTTCAAATCATAAATTATGTTTTCTCGAAGATAAAATTTGAATGATAAAATGACCTCTGAATTAGCTGATTTAAAACAAGAAATGTTGACGTTTTGATTATTCAAATACAACTTTCATTCTTCTTTCTCTTTTATAAAATTCCCAGTAAGAGATTTAGAACTGAAGAATTTTATATGACGGGTGTACAATCAGAAGTAAAGGGATGTAAGTGACTGTACAATTGTAAAAAGTCCTGAGTCCTCTTTCATACATGACACGAAATAATACAAAATACATTTTGTACAAAGAGACGTTGAACCTTAATGTGTCTTTGTGCAAGACATGAATATTTTTTGCCACAAGTATTTCGTGTCATGTAGAAAATATGAACTCGAAATTTTCTAAAATTTTGTTACTTATATCCCTTTGCTTCTAAGACCCTCTTAAATAGTGATTATTCTTCAATGTTAAACTTCCATGTTTGGAAGCATCTAACTCTGTGGATCTACACATATATTATCCTGCGATTGCGGTTAATTATAGCTCTGTCCATAACATTTAACATTCAATTATGATGAGTTTATCATATTTTAGAATTTTGCTGTGAAGATTTAGATCCTTCACTCACGAACCATGTCATTAAGTTCTGCTTGTGAAAACAACTGCCGAGCATATGTTGTTCTCATCTTTTTCGCATGTAAGATCTACTTCACTACTTTCAGAGGAATTCAAAACATATGAGGTAAATTTGGTATTAGTAATTATATCTTCTCTATACGGAATTGGTCTGAATGCCGGGGTCAATGTTGCTTGGATATGATATTCCTTTCCTGTTCTGTGGCTTGCAAATTAACATTTATAGCGCAAAAATAACAGTGATCAATATGGTTACGAGCTTCCCTACTTACCATAGGTATTCCAAATGGCATTCCTTTCCTATTACCACCTACCCAACATCTCAATGTTTCAAAGCATATTCTTCACACAGTATGAGAAGCGCATACCTTATCTTGGTCACCGAATTTGATGCCAAAATATTTTAGTATTTTAGGTCCCATTATTCTAACCTCATTACAACATATAACATATTTCCGTATACCCCCTCCCCCAGGTGCTTACTCTAGGACTACCATCAACTCCAGCGTTTTGAACACGTAGTGCCGTGACTACCACCCTAAAAAGTGTTAATCTCTCATAATGCCTGGTAGTAGTTAGTAATACTTGCGACCCCAAAATTTGGCGTACTGGGCTATTTACAAATTTATGCCTGGCCTCATACGTAACATAATATGTTAGGATTGTTCAAACGCTTACGTAATGTAATTCTCGAACAAATACATTTATAAATAATACAAAACATTCTGGCGGCCAGGTAGCCATCAAACAAAAGTCGTCGAAAATTGGTGAAAACTAAGAAAAGAACAAAAATAACCAGAAAGGTTGTTTAACAAGGAAGGAAGACAAGTAATTAAAAACAAGTAACAAATTACTTATTAGTTCAATAATCTTTTCTCGGTTAACAAACTGATATATCAGCAGGTTTCGAACTGAATGATCCGAAACGCTGGAAAAATCATAGTATCGTCCTGTAATTAATTGCACAAGTTTAGCTTTTTTTAAAAGTGGTATTGCTTCTGGAAGTATCAAGTAGTACATGAGAAGAAATCTATTAAGTGTAAAAATGAATCAGGGAAAGACATGCAACTCATAAAACAAAGAGAACTTATTAAGGACAATCAGAGGCATTTAAATGATCGGATGTAGGTAAAAACCTATACAGTAGCAATTCTTATAGCTTAAAGATCTATATTGTTTCCACCTAAAAAAATCCCTCGACGCCCACATTTCGGAAAACAGAATTGGAAATGCTTAGTAAATAAAGTTTAATGTAGCTCTTACCTTCCTGTAATATATTTCATCCTCCTAAGGTTTTCATCTTGCTATGGGTAATTTCCACAACAAAGTAACTTAAATCTACGAAAGGGCAGTTCACAGGTTCTTGGTTCAAAATTGTGTTCCGGAAATATTTTAGCCAGTGGGACGTATTAATACTCATCACTTCTCACTTAATAGTAATCACTTCTCAGAAAACAGAAAAGGATCCAGTCCTAGAATGCGTTCTTGAGTTTGTTTCATGTAGCTGCAGAAAAGAGTGCAGCAGTGCATACAGATGCCAAAAACAGGGCTCAACTGTTGCGGTGTGGCAACCCAAAGGGTGCCCCCAACCAACTAATAGAAAATAACTATTCGATTAAAATAACAGGCCCCGATTTCACAAAAGTCACAGATTTGTAATTTGTACGAAATCGTGGGAGAAAGAAGATACAATTGTGCAAAATTGGTAAAATAACTAAAAAACATTGAACAGACCAAATAATACATCGTCTTTACCAACAAATAAAAATTTAATTGGGTCAAAGACCGTACCCGATAGTGTACAGCAAAGGGAATAAAAGTTTATAAACTGTATTCTGTATTAGAATTACTTTTGAGTGCCCCAACCGCCTAGAAATAATTAAATAACCTCTTAATGATTGATACTGTATCAATGATAAAAAAATAAAACAAGCTTCAAGTTCAATGAAAATAGCTAATCAAAATATGCGAACCAAAATGTTAGGAGAGAGATGAATTGTGAAACCAATCTAATTCTACACGTTCAAAGTCATTGGATTCCAAGACGATGACTAATCAGAGCCAGATCATTTCCTACTCCAATGGTTATTTCTCCTCTCATTAGTTCAGTATCCGCGTACTAATAATTTAATATAACAAAAGTCCCATTATTTCTTTTCAACGTTCTCTCAGCGTAGAGGAGAGTTAGCACAATCGTGGAACATCTATTGTGAAATGGAAAAACAAACAAAAGAGGTCTATCAAACGCTTTATTGATGAAGTTGCAGTCGACCACAGAATTGATGATCCAATAAAAGCATTTGAAACAACAGTATTTAACGCCACCCTAGACATTGCGATAAACCAGCTGGAAATGAGATTCCAAAGCTTGCATTGTAGAAAGGTTTTCTTCCCTGTCACCTCAATAACTGGTAAACTTAACACACGAAGAAGTAGTACAGAATTGTAAGACTCTCGTAAATATATATCCAGCAGACCTCCAAAAGTCACTGCCTGACCAAGTAATAACTTTTAAAACATTGCTAGGGAAAGAAATAAGTGGAAAGAAAAACATCAGTTAAGTAATGAATTTACTTGAGGAAAATTTTTACCTTATCAGTTGCCTCCCAGATTTGACTGCTGCTCTACAACTTTGCTTAACCCTTTCAGTCACAAGAGCTACAGCAGAGAGAAGCTTTTTTACACTGAGTTTTATAAAGTCATTTCTAAGAAATACCAGAAGCAAATGTGTTTAACATGGGCATATTCATGGGAGAGGTATGGGGGACATTTCACTACCCCAGTCATTTCAGAACGACTTTAAATGTTTCACTTTAAACAATAGTGTTTACATTAGTTGCCCCCCTCTCCCGGGTCTCTCTCTCCTAAATCCGCCCACGGTGTTTAAGTAACCTGGCAATTTTGAGCATTGAACGCGAAGAAATGCAAAAGGTTGATGTCAGTAAAGTAATCGACCACTTTCATATGTTAAAACAGAGAAGATTAGGAGAACAATAAACTAACTATGGACTGTAATTATGTAAATGCCAACACTGTAAATAAAATAACGTAGAGAGTTTTTACTATTATTGTAAACTAAACTGTGTGAAGAAATGAAAATTATGTTCGTGTTGAAATTTGAACTGTGCTAAAAAGTAGTGAAAGAAAGTGAAAGCCCAAAGAAAGTTATATTTTGTATGGTGCCTGTTCCCGAGAAATTGCAGCTGACACATTATTTAAATTTAAGTAAGTTATATGTTTTTATTTGTAATATGTTAATTTATGTTAATTAACACTGTAATATGTTAATTTATTGCTTTATTAATTTTTTCGTCGAAAACTAAACGGGGTCCTCTTTCTCACTTTTCGTTAGTCAGTCAAATGCGTCGTGCTGTTACATTATCAGTTAAGTATTTATATAAGCCAAAGGCATTATATACAGTATATCATAGATCCCGTAATTTTAAGGAATCTATCAAAGGACGCTTTATTTTTTTCGCGGGGAGGGGGAGGGGCTGACAATGCATACAGCCGCCTTTGAAATTTTGCATAGAATAGTCGTGCACATAGTGACATCCTTAGAATATGGAAGTAAACAGATACAATGTATCCTCGCAAAAGTGAAGCCAAATTTTGTAAAGCGGTCCGCCATGTTGTCGTGGACCAGTTAGTTGTAAGTTATGTATGACGTAAGCTTAATTTAATGAAAATAGTACTTACTACTTTGAGTTCTAATAGAATGGTAGATGTTCGTAGCATTCTATTTGTTTTATTGATATTTCTTCGTTACTACTGTTCAGATCATGATAGGTTAGGGAAACGATGAGGAAGGTAACAAGAAGAAGAAGGAGGAGGAGGAGGAGGAATGAGAAAGTGAGCCTCGCTCTCTATCTTCCGCTTTCTCCCCATCCTCCTCCTCCTCCAATATCTTTATTTCTCTTCGTCTCCACTTTCTCTCTCTCTCTCTCTCTCTCTCTCTCTCTCTCGGGAAAGGGTTGAGGGAAGGAAGAAGAAGAGGTTGGCCGTTCCTCCGTCTTTTTCCCATTCCCATTCTTCTAGAGGTAGGGTCAGAGAAGGAAAAAGAGCTCTCTCTCTCTCTCTCTCTCTCTTTCCCTCTCTCTCCTCCTTTCTTCTTATGTCTTTTTCTCTTAAAAGAGACCTCTTCTTTCTTTCCCTTTCCTTGGTCTTATGAGAGAATTTAACTGCATTAAATTGTGTAGAATTATATATTATTGAACTCGGATGTTCTTACTTTCTTTAACATCGTCGGAAGACGTGGTAGAGCTGGGAACATTTGTCGTTTGTCACTAAACATAGCAATAAATGTTCACTTCTTTTCTTTTAAAACTAGACACTACGTAATTTCATTATTGCTAATATTTTATCTTAAATAGACGAATATCAGGAACGTAAACAATTCTTAAAATCTTCTCAAAACACATTTAATTCGATACAAATCACAAACCGAACTTAGCATTTCCTCGTTGCGTTTACATTGCTCTCACAGAAATAGGTTCACAAATTATATGGCGGGGCTCCGTACCTGACACGAGATTTTGACTTCACTTTCCGTAATGTAATACATGGAATACACTCCATCTGCGATAAACTAAGGTGACACCGAAGACGGGAACACTCCATCAGTGACTGAGCGTTTAGATGAGTAGGCAGCAAATAATATTTCAGAAATTGGTCAACTTGAGGATGTTATAGTGAGCGTGTAAGTTGAGGATATTGTAAGTGGCGAAAATTATAAGTATTTTTGTTACTATGTTTTCACGTAATATCTAGTTTTTCATTATCATAACATATTTTTACAAAATACAGTAATACCATTTATGGCACTGCTTATTTGTATGTATTTCATAAAATTACCTAAATTATGAAGAGGTGTATGTTGGAAACTATTGCACTGAGAAAAGCTATTCTGCGCTCAAATTGTAGCAAATTACCTCTTCTTTAATATTGGAGATGACCACTTTTGCCGTACAACCCAACGTTTAAGATATATCACGTAAAACCCCAAAAGTGGTCGAAATTTTCGATTTTTTTTTTCAATATATAGGTGTGCGTGGTGGCACACAAGGTCGAAAGCATGGATTTCTAATAAGGGCTCCAACATACAAAATATATAAAAAAAAATCATAACTACCCGACTTTTTGAAAGTACAATGTACATATTTGACTGTACTAAAATAATGCTTCGGAGTCGTCATTTTTAAAACTGCAGAAATAAATGTGTTCCCGTGATCGGAATTTGTCGGATTTTGAGTATGATGCACTCTTGGGTGTTAAAAGTAGGAGACACTTTTGCTCCAATTTGTTCTCGGTAGAATGATAATTCTATCGCACTACGATGGTAGCCAGGAACAGAGAGAAAGGTTCCGTCAGGACATCGCGGAAATGGATAAAAAGGCAGATGTAATGCTAGAATGATGGCGGACTATGATGAAGAGAGAGATCTTGCTGACAATTCTTCTAATTCTGTTGGTAGGAAATCAAGATTTGAATTTAAAAAAAAAGAATAACTAACTAACTCTATGGCTTATGGAACTCGCAAGTTCATCGCCGCAATAACAAAGGTTGGCCATTGGATTCTACCCTGCAACATCCGGAATATTTTACCCCAGGAGAATCCATAAACCATCTGTTACTATCTCTTGACACTATTTAACAGTGTGGAGTTGTCAGCTCTACAACCTCGCAGTAAAAGCAGACATTCAAGATGTGTTCTCTGTCCACCTCTGATTCTTGCCGATGTCATTCATCTTGAGCCTCAAGGTGGTAATGGTGAAGCTGCTTCCCTTCAGCACAATATTTTTGTTCGGTGTTGTCTTCCCTTAGGCTTTGTAGATCCCTCTAATAACTGCATGACAGCAGTACTGATTTTGGCCTGCCCCGTAATATTTCCGGAACCCACCATATCTGGTCGGCATTTCCCTATCCGCCACCCGGGGAGGCGCCTGGTGGGAAACCAGTAACTCCAACCCGGTAAAGAAGAATGAATGGTGAAGCCAATTGAGTTAGAAAGTATGGTTTGTTTTCTTTTAATGAGAAGCCACATTTTGTATATACCTTAACAAGACTTAGTGTTTTGAATCTTCATATGAACTGCTTAGTAAAACAAACTCATTCATCTTTTGAGTGGACATTGTTTCCTTAACCTGTGAAATATTCTATAATGAAATACATGTTATACAATAGTGGTCTCTGTTAATATAATAATTCGGATTGTGCAAAATCCTAACTGATGTGGGAATATGGTTGTCATTTTTGTGATCAGCATTCAAAAGCTTTCAGATTTACCGATCGGTTTAAAAAGAACTGAAACTTTTTAAAAAATGTTGACTAGTTTTATTTAAACATAAAAAGTTCTTATTTTTGTATATTTTATACATCATTTTAACAGTCCATATTCGGCTCTCAATCTGTTGAATTATGAATAATCTATACATAGATGAATTTGTAAACCAACACTCTTTATCGGGGAAATTTAAAAACTGTCTATTTAATGTGTTTCAGAATGAATATTCTTATACATCATTCCTCTTTTTACTACGCTTGGTAAAATAATATGACATGCAGTCCAAGGTTGGCTATTAATGCACACTGAATAAATTTTTCACACAAATATCCGTAATAACATTTAATTTGTCGAAACTGTGAGCCCCAACGTTAGTAATTTCTTTTTATAAACAATTTACTGAAAATATAGTATTGACAGCAATTCAGTATTGTTGTCAATATTTCCATAGTGAAGATTTTGCTGATAGTTAACGACATCTTTCTAACAATTTAAACTTCCAAAATTGACTAAAAATATAAAGGCCGTGGTGTAATGAACAGAACAGCGTTATATTTTTGTTGGATCAATAGGTATGTAATGCATAATTAAGTGAGATTTTGCATCAGTTATTGTTTTTACAAAATAGTTCTTAAGAGGACAATTTAAATTTTACAAGAAAATATAAAATAAAATTCTATTGGACTTTGATACCCTCAGTTGAAACAATTAGTTACGATATTGTAGGTTCGGTTGTAGGTTGGTAGGTGTACTTTTATTTCTTAGGTGATTATAGAAACATTTGCGTTATCTTTGATTTATTTCTTAATTTCATAAGAGCAGATTATCAGCTTTTAACATAGTTAAAGTCACTTCTAAGTTATATTAACGTGTTTTCGTAATATTTGCCATTTTTTTTTACCTTGCACTCACCCTGCTAGGTATTACCGTGGTTAATTGGGGATTTGCTATGTTTCGCAGTCAAAATATCTTAAGTCCAAATTTTGTCCCAAGTATCTCGGATTAATTATTTTCGTAATTTTTTCTATAAGTTTTCCTAGGTAGAATTTTCCTTAGACAGAAAACTTTCTGTATATCATAGCACGCTGTTCAAGGTAGTGACTGTCATGCCAATTACAATATCATCTAACTTCCCTGTTTCTGTTCAAACGAACGAATATTGCTGAGCTTCCATCTCGCCTTTTTGCTTTATTCTTGTTGATTGAATTTTATTTATAGTCTTTAGGCATCTAAGGCTCAAGTCCTCTTCATTCTTGTGTCTTGTCTAACAGCACTAGTGACATTCATTTCCGGTTTCGAATTTCTTTCAATTTGTGTTCGTTTGTAAATATAATGTGTCCGTAAAATCGTGGTGGAGTAACCGTAACGAAATAAGGTAGAGGCACGAACAGTCACGAAATAAAAGAGCAAACATGAAAGTTTTACGTGTGTGTTCAAAGAAGCTTAATTGTGAATTCCTCTGTAGAACATCTAGATGGTACTTACATTCCTTCCATGCACGACCAACACCTTCAGTGGACTTACTTTTTAGCTGTGTAAACTTCTTTCACCCCACAATTTTCACATCAGAAGCAGAAAGTGAACAATGATTTCCTTTAGCATTTGGAGTGTTTTAGTGCTTCAATCATGTTTCGTTGCTATATTATGCCTGTTTGAAATCCCACCGTGACTTACGGACACACTGTAGTATAAGTTCTGCTGACATTGTGTAAATGGATATACAAAAATACCACAACAACAAACAAAATCTAACATGTAGTGTTGAATGTCTGACCTTTGAAGTCCGAGGTGTGATGATAATGACAACAGTGACTTTCATCCTAATCATACACGTAGCGGGGTCTGTAATGGAGGGTATACGGCATATCAGTACAAAACCCCGTTTGGGGTAAAAGGAAGAGTGACGCAAGAATTCTACTCACAAAAGAAGTGATATCTATTTTACGAGTGACTTTCTTTGTGTCACAATGGCGGAAGGGTACTGTCTCTTAATTTTATTACAAAGGCAATACTTTCGCCATAGTGACACAAAGAAAGTCATTCGCAAAATAGATATAACTTCTTTTGTGAGTAGAATTCTTGCGTCACTCTTCCTTTTACCCCAAACGGGGTTTTGTACTGATATCACTTATTTTGTAAGGCTGCCTATAAAAAAAAGACTGTAACACGAGCCATCTATGCCGATGCTCCTCTCTCCTGCACACGCGCTATAACGTGTAGGAGAAAGGTGCACTGTAAATACAACGGAGAAACTACATCTGCGAGGTTGCTTCGATGGCCTGGTGGTTAAGGCATCGAGTTGGTAAACAAAAAAGCCCTGGTTCAAGTCCCAGCGAGGTTAACACTAGATTTTCCTTTCAGAATATATTTTTATGTGTTTATATATGTTTATATTCATTATTAATAATTGATTTCCTGTATTTTACGTAAATTATCTTAAGTTAGTGACCATGGCGAAGTGGAGGTTAGGTAAGGTTAGGTTCGGTCATATAAATTTTCAAAATTTATTTTTAAGATTAATATTTTTTTCTTACATTATTCGTACATTTTCTTAAATTACTGACCATGGGAACGTGGAGATTAGATAAAATTATGTACGATCATGTATCTTTACATTTTTCTCCTTTACGTCATGCCCAGATGAGTGGAGCAGCGGCGGAGAGTGTTCTCCGTACGGGTTTGTATTTAAAAAGTGGCACGTGTCACTATGGCGGAAGGATACAAGATCGATTTTGCTCCACATCTTGAAAACCGTAACTCCTATCAAAAATCTAAGCTTGGATTTATTCCCCGCAATGAACCCCTAAACACTCCCGGTACCACCCATTTGGGGCTAAAACAAAAAGACACACAGAATGACGGACATACCTTTCTATCATTTGTGAAAATTTTGTGATTCGGTTAAAAAAGTCGTAACGTTTGAACCGCTCCACCGATTTTAACGTATGGTACACCGTTTGAAACGTATTAAAGCGTAGAATACGATCCAGTAAGTTTCGGCCGTCTATATGGTCTGGGGTCAGTGCTATCCTTAAAAAATGTGAAATTTTGATATATTTTTTCAAAGCGCCCTAGGGACTCCCAAAGAGATCCTACTGACCCATTTTTTTCCTGTATCTTAGTATTGGAAAGAGCTTTCAAAGGTAAGTTCAAGCATCAAAATCGGACTTATACTTTGGTAGATACGAAACTAACTGTATACTATATAAATGCCGCTAACAGTGTCCTTTGCCAGCGTCACTCAAAGAACTGCCGTTCTTCATGATATCCACCTCACTTTTTAGGCATTACCGTATTCCCATCTAAAATTTATGAAATATGCCGACATATAGGATAGAAAGTGAAAGATATCGTTACAATAAACGAAGCTTATACCCACCTTAAATTTAGCACTACATCCCTGTATGTAGCTTTTATTAACGTACTATTAAGCCTACTAGTAACCTGAGAATCACTCTTGGGTTTGCATCAGAAGCAATCACTCTTGGGAAAGCAGACTAATTGAAAACCCCAGGAAAATTTTCTTGATTTTGCAGAAGATCTCTTTAAAAGTTCATATTAAATATTGTATAAACCTACACATCAAATCAAGATTTTATTGTAGCAAACCGTCTATACATTTTCTCTTCTTGAATAGTAATTTGTTAAAAGATCCTTAAAAGAGCAATCTGGCCTCAGCCAAAGTTGACTAAACGACAAATAAAATTCAAATTCAAAGAGCAACTAGATTCCACTCTTACCTCAATTTGGCAAAAACTGACAAAGTACGTTCTTTTCCTGTGATCTTCAATTGTTACTTAATACTATAAACTGACCGGTTTCGCAGTACTCTATCGGGTATTAAGAAGTGGATTCTGCACCGGAACGTAATGTGTTGAATGACTATGTGTTGCGCTTCTGAACCGCCTGCCTGCATCGACGTTCAAACCAGAACTAGATCCCGAGGTGAAGACAAGAGTGTCGTTGAATTCACGGGGAGGTCCTGGAATCTAACCAAATCATTAATGCAAACTTCTACTGTCAATACTAATGCCTTGTTTGCATTACTAACATTATACCATGGTTTACGTTAACCCGAGTTCATTTTAGTAATTTAAACGGTAGTTTCCGTTAATGCAGGTTTCAAATTTAACTAGCGTCAACTTACGACGGTTATCTTGTAACGTTAGTAAGAAACGACTGTCTAAACGCAAGTTAGTTACTAGGCACGAATCACTTCGTGAGTTTCTTTCTTTCTTTATCGAAATATATAGTGTAATAGTGGTGCGTACTACTTTTAAAATATAAAAGAATGATGGCAGAACTAATCTACGAAATGTGACGCTATAATCAATTCATTTGTGTTCATTTTTTTATAATTTAATTATCTCCCGTTTAAATTCTTTACTCAACCACGGGAACCTCAACCTGTTTCTTTACAGACAATGGTAGTACAAGCACGATAACCAAGTTAAGTTCGGTAGTCTGAACGCAAGTTAGTTTTACCCATAAGTTTAATCATCGTAAAATGTTAGTAATCTAAACAAGGCATTAGACAGACTACGAGCAACATTGCGATCGAAGCGGCCGGCCCTCGTCAATCGCCAAGGAGCCGTTATTCGCCATGATAACACCAGGCCATCCCAAGTCAAAAATTGATGTATCTGGGTTGGGAGGCCTAGCCCCCACCCGCTCTATTATCCTAACTAACAACCTGTTTCGTGCTTTACGGAACTTCTTTCCAAATATCTTTAATGATGTGGAGGCTGTGAAAACTGTCGTACAACAGTTCTTGGGCTCCATACCTCAGGACTTCTATCGGCGTGGAATTCAATTCCTACCAGAAAGGTGGCAAGAAGTCATCAACTGCGGTGGAGATTATGCACAGTCCTAGTGAGTTCCACTTTGTGTTGTTTGTACACTTCTACACACACACACCAAAATCGGGTAGAATTGAATTGAATTTATGGCATTTAGGCATCTAAGGCTCAGGCCGAGATAGGGAAGGAGAAAGGATTCGGGAAGGTGTCGGCCAGGGCCTATGTTGAAGGTGCCATCCCAGCATTTGCATGGTGTGATTGAGGGAAATCCCTGGGAAAATCTCAGTCTTGATGGTCGGCCGCTGGAATCGAACCCAGGACCTCTCGCCAACGCTCTACCACTTAGCTACGGCGGCTCGGTAAAATCAGGTAGAACATTTGCACATATCCAATATATAAAGTATTTGCCATTTATATTACTTCACTCACATGCCTTATGATGGATAGCATTGTATACTTTATTGGTTCCATATGTGAACCCGAGACTTGATTTATATAGCGTGATTTTGTTGGTTCTTTTGAATTACGTTCTTTTCTAAATTATTATCCATTCTTCATACAGAATGTTATCTGATATCTAAGTCTAATTATTTATTCCAAACCATATGATAAAAGAATAACAAGTGTGTGTGAGTATGCAAGAACATTTTACACTGCACATGAATACAAACGAACATTACTTAAAGAATATATAATAGATATTTAAATACAATAAATTATAATTCTAATAAATAAACTGTATAATTCTGATAATAATTGTCTATGAAAATAATCACTGTTTCAGTAGAATGTAAAATAACAACTATTTTTCTGTCGCGCAAGCTCTCTTATTACGTACTGTGTAGAGCTATATAAGGCATTGCATATAAAAGAATATATCTTCACTTATTCTTGGGTTCTTGTCTTAGATAGCCATAAATGAATAAGTAAATTGTCTTCCTGGTGTTTTCCCCTTGATTTCCTGTTATATATACACTATCCTTTACATACACAGTGCCCTCCTTCCTTAGGACGACACCGAACTACATAATTATATGCAAGTTTTTGTTTTTATTCGATTTTAATTATTTTTGCCTTTTAACATCTAACCAAATCTTATGCCAGAGCAGGAGCAGTGGTAACTAATTTTTAGCCTAAACCGGGATACCTACGTGAAGTTACATCATCATTATAAGTACTACCTTTAAACTGACGACTTTCAAATATACATTTCTTGCTCTCCAGATGAGCCAACTACATACATCTCTGGCAAAATTAACTTACGAGAACTTAACGAAGAATTGTTGAGTTCTTAAATAATAATGGTCTGAAATTATAGCTATCTGAATCTAAATGTCTACGTAGAGAAGAGCGGAGCGTATTACTTTTGAGTTGATATTTTTTTAATGCGGCCCCAGCCCTCTTTTTGCTTAGACAATTCAGGCCGCTCACAAAAGAGATTGAAGACCGCTGCTCTACAGAAAACCTCCATATTCCGTCCGTTGTCTCCCTTGTGCCCCAAATCATTTATTTATTTATTACCTACTGTGTTTGCTTCTTATCTTCTATATTCGCATACGATGAAATATTTAGACCTTATTTGGAGTAAACATCTAATTTGCACGGAATATATCAGCACTGTCTCTAAGAATGTCGTTGACTCATTACGTTTATTGAGCAGTCTTTATTTTCATCTTCTTTAAGAAAATTCTAGTACAGGTGCCAGTACTGTCCATGTAGATTACTGTAATGCTGTTCTTACTAACTATATGATGAACTCAGTAACTTGCTAGAAAACATTCGAAACTCTCCTATTGTTTTATATTCAATCTCAAACCACCAGTAGCACACAAACGTTCAAAAACGGTGGATCCAACGTTAGTCCTGTTACGTAATTTTAACGTCGTATATGTACCTAAATATCCGCCTATTCAATGGGGTTTTCGACTTTTAGAAACAATGTAGTCTTCAACGGTAAGAGGTATACCTTTTTTTGTAATGTTGTATTTGCCCATCTGTTCAATGGCTCAAAACCATGTTTTGAATTTGACTAAAAGAAAACACTAAGTTTGTAAATTTTCAACATGTGTGCAGTGGGATTTGAAGCTGGAACTTTCTACACTCGTCGTTAATAGCTCGACATTCTAGCCACTCATCCACGAAGCCATCTAGCGAGCAATTACTCTTTTTATTCCTTTTATGTTACGAAAACTTTATTTGAAGTAAAATTCTGTATATAGGCTAGGTGGCCATATTTTTTCAAGTGATTCTAGGGAGAATCGAGGTAACTAAACTTGGATTTGTAGCAACTCTAAATTTG
This sequence comes from Lepisma saccharinum, assembly GCA_022664845.1. Classification (NCBI taxonomy): domain Eukaryota; kingdom Metazoa; phylum Arthropoda; class Insecta; order Zygentoma; family Lepismatidae; genus Lepisma; species Lepisma saccharinum. The sequence continues at coordinate 31,136 of JAGDQP010000836.1, forward strand.
GATACACTTTCTCTCCGCTCCTCTCCCCACACACACCACATGAAAAATTACTCCATTCTAAATAATTGTCATCTATGTTCTTTGAATTTGGAGTTTAGAAATGAGCGTGCATGCCAATTAGAAAGTTCCTAATATGATTTTAGAAAAGAGAAATAACAAAAACAAAAAAGTACAATGCAAGGATTTAGCGAAAAAGAGAATTGAAAATTAGAACCCCTGAAAAGAGTTGTCTGGTAGCTCTAGACAGAAGTTGTTTTCGAATATTTCTTTCTAATGTAAAACAATAAACAACAATAAAAATTATCGAAGGATATTTATTATTCAAATCAGGGAGACAAATACCCAGGGATTTGCCTTAATTCGGGGAAACTGCTCGGAAACCAGGAGTGAATGGTCACTCTACTATAGGTTGGAATTTCACACTATATAGGATTGCTGATTGTTCCTTGTGTCAGTTCGTTGAATATTCTCTTCCCTCCCGGCCATCAGATATTTGACAACATTGCTAAAAGATGGCATCACTTTCGGGGTTAGGGTAACGTTGTGAGTTTGTGTAACAAAGGAATAGTAAAAGATTAATGAGTTTGAGGATTCCTCGTGAACGAGCGGTTAGAGCGTCGAATTACCAACGACAAATGCAGAAAGTTTCAGCTTCGAATCCCACTGCAAACCGGTAGAGAATTTACAAACAAAATCAATATATCAACATGAAGGAAATGAACGAAAACAGCAACTGTGGTGAGTAATTCTCCATCATGAAGTCCATGCTCTCATTTGGTCAAATTAAAAAGGTGGTTTGAGCCGTTGAACAGCTGGGCAAATGCAACGTTACAAAAGTATTTTCAAAATACTCCACCTCTTGACGTTGAGAAATATGAATCCACCGTTGAATCCACCGTTTCCCAGTGTTTGTGTACTACTGGGGAAAAGTTTTGACCATTTAACACTTTATTTGAATAGGTTTCAGTGGTTAAAAATCTCAGATTGTTAACGATGGAAGTTTTAGTTGGGACCGTCTCGCGATCAGAGTATGTAAACTAGAAGTAGAGTTATTAAGTTCGATGTTCAAGCGTAATAGTAATAATCTAACCTAACTTGAACTAAACCATCTTTGTACATTGACGCTCTATGGCACTTATGTGTGTAACAAACCAAAGAGGGACTCTGTTTAAAGTAAAGCACGGTACATTAAAATGTTGAAGAAGTGCAAGAAAGCATTATATTCTATACTTTGTTCATTCTATTTACACAACGCATAGTACGTAACAAGGCTCGTAGATGCTACTGATCACGCGTGGATGATGCACTTAGCATCATATTCTGATCGCGTGATGTTCCATTCTTTAGTGCTTGTGCTCAAAATTCTACGTGTTTGGCAAACTCCTTATCGTTCCTAACGCTTCAGGTTTCTAAGTGATCATCACACTCGTGACACAAAGTTTCGTAAGAACCTTTTACTTTCTATTCCTCACCATAACTCTTCCTTCTATTGCAAGTTCTTTATGGTTTTCGTGTTCCTTGACTGCAATTTCTATTAGGGACTCAAGTTCATTACCAATTTTAAATCTGTACTTTACCTTTGAACAATTTTCTTGGCCTATCAGTGTACGTTTTGATTTCGTGTTGTGTTTAAGTTGTTTTATCTGAAATTCCTGTAACTGAGATACGTACAAAAAGCTTTCTGAAAAGTGTAAAAATACCGATAAGTAAATTAATTTCGGACAAGGAAGTACGTATATTTCCCCTGATGAAAGAGAAGAGTTGTTGATATCAAATCTCCTTTACTGATCTCTAAATTCATATTGGTATTTACACTGCCTCTCATACAAAACTTTACAAGTGATCGAGAAATTTCAGGATTTTGAACAGGAATGTGCTCTTGCGAATCTGCTTTACTGTACTAACAGTAATGTGTGTTCGTGAGTGAGAGAGAGAGAGAAGAAAATGAGTTTGGACCTGTTAGTGTTCTGCTTGCATTTGTTTTCTTCTGTTTATCTGTAATTTGGATCAATTGTCTTCTAATCGTGTATGCTGTTTATATCATTATCAGTCAGCCATTGTCAATCCACTGCTTGGTTGATGTCATTTACCCATTTTGGATTTGATCACCTTATAGTTAGTTTCCTTTCTCTGAGAATCCAATGTTGAACACTTGTCGTCGTCTTCCATTTGTCTGTCTAGCTATGTGGCCGGTCCATCTTCACTTCGTTCTCTTTCTAGTCTTTATCACATCTTCGACTTTTATTTGAGATAGAATTTCTTTAAGATTTTGAGATAGATAGCATTTAGTAATAGACGCAGTGAGACACTGCCAAGATAAGTTACTATCAAGACGAGACTTAGAAAACAATGAACTGAAGTTAATATTTCTGAGTCAACAACAGGATTAGCTATGTGCAATTATCTCGTTACAGGGATGAATGGCTGGTTTTGCTATAAACCATAGTGAAAAACTTTGAATCATAATGAAAATGGGGCGGTGATATGCTGTAATTAACGTTTCAAAGCATTCTGCATACAATGACTACTTTAATACATAAAGAACTTTGAATCGTCAATGAGTGGAAAATAAGTTGTACTAAAATGTTTAGGAAATATAATGCCTTTAATCTTGCCGCTTTTATAATTTATTTTCATGGATGAATAAAAACATTCTCTGGATAATATCCCTTCGATGATATCTATAATTCTACGTATACTTGCTACTGAAACGCAGCTAATAATAGCTGGTAATATGTTTCTAATTAGGTAAGAAGAGAGATAGACTTACTTTCAACATAGAATCTGTCTGACTTTCTTGAGGAACAAGTATAATTTCAAGTCTTCACCTTGGAGCCAGAATGTACTATCCCCAACTTTTGGCAAAATGGAGTTAACACTGCAGTCAAAGACGTACTGAACGGCATTAACCACAAAAGTGTTATCTCACAAAACGACTTCCAAGTGACTAGAAATGTTAGAAACGTAATATTTTTTTCCAGACTTTAAAGGGAACTTCAAACTTTAAAACTGCTTTTTTTTAAAAGTAGCTGAAGAGGACCATAGCTCCTCTTCGTCTTGGTTCTAAAATGACGAAGTGACAATTGTATTTAGGCGGAAGAACATAGTCACACGGAAAGTTTTGTGAATGTTGTGGTGAGTCCACACTAGGTCAAATTTTTGTGGAGACACATGTTGACGAGGGCTGTCTGAAGGCCGCCATAAACCTCGATCGATTCCTTACTGTTTAAGTGGACTGAAAACAAGACAAGGGTAATCATTACTTAAGGCACAAATTACTACATATGTTGGCACAATGCACTACAATAGATATATAGGCCAAAATATATATTAAAAAGATCAGAAATTATTTGTATATAACGTCTCAATCACTTTCCAATTTACTTTTGTCAACATCCACAGCGTTACCATACTGATCATCCATAAGGATACTAACAATTAAGATTATATTCATTAGCTTAGTGGGATAAACTTAGAAATCATGTGTTGATAAACTTCAAAATGGCTTCATGTTGTTAAACATAGGTTTATCAAAAATGGCATTATACATGTTGTTAACACATGTGCATGTATTTTTTTCGAGCGCATTGAAGAAATGCTGCAATATTTATAATATTAAATATATTAAAAATATAACATTGATCTAAATATTTACAAAATAACCTCCTGACGTTAAAATGCTTGCCTGTATTTTTCTATCATTATTCAGAAAAAATCTTTCGCAAACAACGAAATCTGCCAACTTTATAAACAGTGACAAATGTAACATCAAAAATTAACTGAGACGAGCATGTAACAGCCTAGTTGCTGTTCCATTTTTATATTTATTTTCTCCCCTTTTATTTTCTTAGTCTCTGTTTTGTTTTCTTTTAGTGTGCTCTCTTTAGCTCATTCTCTTTGGTTGGTTTTAGACTCTTTGAGCGTTTTCCGCTTGGATTTTCCTTTGGATTTTTATCGTTATCCATTCAGGTTTTCGTTAGTCACGCAGAAATGACTTGGATCTAACGCTTGTTTTTGATTGGCCCTAGTCAATGCTTCGTGACTTGTTTTTTGCTGATTGGTGTGAATCAGCCTTCTTCTCCGTTTGCTGGGAGAACTGCTCTCCCTCGCCATGTTAGTTCAGTTCCAATTTTTAAAATGAAGCGACTAGATGCATGGGCTTTCCATCACCTGTACTTCCTAAGCCCTGTCTACGAGAGGTAGATATAAACAATAAATTTAGCGTAATTTTCGATTTAGACTGTTTTCGTTTATACCGGAGAATATATCAGTCGAATTAAGAAGAATTAAACCGATACTAGTGTTAACAGGACTTTTCAACATCATCATTTCGAAATTTTCACCGTATTAAATTTTAATATTTTGTTTTGAGATTATTTATTAATATGTACAATATGTTCTAAATTTTAGTATGGGGCCGCTATTGACCGAATTCTTACATTATAAATATCGGTTCGTTGGATTTCAATAATCATATGCCAATTTCTCGTCTCCAGTTTTCCAAATCTATTCGAAATTCCCGGTTAGCCATGTTTGACAGCTACCGCATATTTTCCTTACTTTATCAAATTAGCAACATGTCTGCTCGATTATTTTTGCGTACCGCTTTGATGCTAATAGTAAATTCTAATTTATTCGACATGGTTCGATAATTTTGGTTTCAACTCCAGCCACTATTCTCCGATGAAAAAATCATATTTTATAACAATATTTTGTATTTTCAAAATTTATTCAGAACGTCTTTTGTATAACGTAGAAATCGTCTGTAATGACGTCACAAAATTATTAAGGTTAAAGTGATTCTTTAATTACCATGCATTTTGGACTAGAACTTCCTTCGTGTAAGTAATACTGTACTAAAACTTTTCTAAATTGTACAACAATATTTCGTAAATAATTTGTGAAAACATCAACGAAATTTGTTAATTATTACAGAAATTATGGACATTAATGTGTGACTACATAACTTTCAGTTCTGCTTAATTCATGTATACCAGCGATTCAAATTTGTTTGTTTTACAATTCAACAGTAATTCTGTTCAGATTCTGATAAAATTATCATAGCCGAAAGCGTGAAATATGTAAATTCAAAGCAATAAATTGAAATTATGAATTTTTTATATTTCTTCGAAAACAATCTTGAGTTTATGTTCAGTGAACGTAGTGTAGAAACTTCTCAGTTAACCAAGTACGATATAAGGCATTAGTTGATAATCCTCGTACAGTGTTTGGTAATGTTTATAATGTGCAGTGAGTTATTTAATGTTTAACTTGATATCTATTGGAAATTAGCTACAAATCGTTACGTGAAGTTGACAGCAATTGATACTATATTATTTCTGTGTTTCGGTAAACCTATCGTTTTAAGTGATGTTATTTTAATTAGATTAGATCGGTTCATAAATCCGTAGACCGGTGGTAGGATTCTTTCGCCAGCTGAGAAGTGATGACTTGGGAAAGGAACTATATATTGAATTTCTGGTTATTTCTGCATTGAAATATGAAGTGACTCCAGCATGTGATTTGTGTGAATAAATATTATTTGCGTTTTGCGTTATGACACTACGTTTGGACTGAGTTGCGACCGTCATTCGTTGTGTTCGTTCGTCTTTATTTCAGGAATTGCGATTCCAGACTACAGGTGTGGGCCCTACTAAGGTAAAGGTAAGACATGGTCTTTTGCCACCCTGTAGACTTCGAAGTGAGTAAAGACACCGTATGAGTCACATATGAGTCGTTTTGCGTATCATAGTTTGAGATTATTTCCCAAGTAAAGATTTGCGTTTTTCTTTCTTAATCTGTCGCTAATCTGAACCAGCTGGTACTTCAGAGTATGAACTGACGATCTAATTAAAAGATTGGAGGTGTCGCCTTACCGGTATTTCCTCCCTCGATCTAAATTAATTTTTTTTACAGTGATCACAAGGATCTGGAATCCTCTTTCCCAGATATTCTTAAATCTGGAAGGCATTTCTGCGCCGCTCGTCTGGGGTGTAGAAAATGTTTGGAGCTAGAGGTTAAGTTAGATGCGTTGCGTGGGTACTCTAGCCTCCTGGCGACCCTATTTGTCTGTGTGATCATTAGGTTGGGGTGCGTTATAAGCATATATAAATCATTAAGACTCTACAAGATGTTTCTTTTTCTCTGTGTTTGAAAGTACTGTATTGTATTGTGCCAACAAATATATACTAATTTGTGCAGTAAGTAATGATGCTTATATATTTTCCTTGGTTCGTATTCTGTTTTCAAAGTTCGGAATAGCAAAGAAACGGCCAAAGATTTCGCCGTACTGAGACAGTCTTTACCAACACTCACAGCAGTTGGACCTATTGTGGACTTACCGTTATACTGGCAGTGTTCCTTTAATTATTGATTTTGCAAACAAATAAAAGAAAGGTTCTGACTGGGGTTGATGCAATAAGAGAGAACTTAGTGTAAGAGGCAATTAAGAATGTATAAACAAATAATATTAATAATTCTTTCATTCTATGTTATTGATGCTATAATTTTTAGTTTCTCTATAGTAGTCAAATGTTCAATTTCAATTGAAATATAAGAGAAGGAGTTTAAATAAATTGGAAGATTTCGATTATTTAATGATCTTAGTACGGAAAGAACATCGTCTGTTTGCCATGGCCATCGATTGTCCAATGTTTCCCCGATGCTGCTGCTATTTTCTCTACTGAAGAACAAAATGTTGCACAAGAGGTATGTGGTCTTTTTCTTGAATGTATTAGCATCAAGGAGACTTCAAAATATCATAGATTTTTCTATTTACTAAATAGGTAAGTATCGGAGTTTTACTTACTTTTGTTTTTAATATTGCATTGAAAAAAATAAATAAAAAGTATCCACTTTTTAAGTAATCCTATAGACCGTTTTGAGTTCCCGTGGCTTATCTTAATATTCTGATCCAAACGGCCCTAGCTCAATTTCTAGAGCGTAACGTAGGTCAGCGCCAAGCGGCCATCTATCTTGGTTGAGGCTTTCTCTTGTTTCCTTTGGCCGCACCAGGTGAATAGTGGGATAGTACCTTGAACAAGGCCAGGTGCAGCTTCCTAAATTCTTCCGTTTGTTGTTGTTGCTGTGTTGTCTCCAAAGTAATACGGCCTTTGAGCTGTGTTTCGAGTTTGTTAAATAATTACATCGTCAGCAAACAGCATTTATATTATTTTAACCTCTTTTACGTTAATTAGTTTCCATATTTATATTTGATTACTTAAGTAGTTTCTATATTATTACAAGAACTACACATTCAATTTATTTGGCATGTTTTACAAATAATTACGTCTTTTGTTCTTTGCTAGATAATAACGTATTATATGCATTAGTTCGCAGTTACCTCCAAGCATAACGTAATGGAAAACTAAATTTAGTAGACTTACACAATGCTCATTTAACGATAAGAAATTAGTGAAGTAATTTTCTAATGTTTCACTGTCTCTATTGGTTAAAGATTCTGCGGCTATACATCTGTCGTTCTTTAAAGAAGCGATATTTCCGCATTTCTACTTCCAACAAGAAAGCGTGTTTGAAAATAACATTTTCATTACGATTCCTGGATCTGGTTAATAGTTTAATCTTTATTTTATGACATATTACTTTTAAAACTCTTATAGATTTTTATATTATTAACGTTATAAATAATAGCGTAATCAACTGTTAACTCTTGTAACAACGAAATAAACCGAATCTACAGGGATTTTGCTATTCATAAAATAACAGATATACGTATACATGAAGAAAATTAAACATAAGTGAATGGCTGGAAATAATTTTCTTAAAATCATGGAAATAATTCGCGAATACTTAGGACGTCTCTTCTTAAATCCTGCCCCATCCAAAGTACCCCTGTCTCTCCAAGAGTTTTGGACATTTATGTAGGTATTATGGTAATTATTGAGATTACCAAGTTTTTTGCGGTCTCGCACAATCACTGAAAGGAATATATCTGCTTGTTATCTATCATTGAGATAGAAAACACTTTATGAGACGCAGCAACTTAATGATTCAACTATGTTGTGCATATAACATGTTAAAATGACTACTCTTGAATACGTTGTAACTATAAAAAGGACGCTCTTGTACAGCGGTATCTCAATATTTAAGTAACATCTGATACGAAACAAAAGATTGAAAAACTGCAATTTAAATATACTTTAGGAGACAAAAGTTACACTTCTGTATACTTTGTTAATTAAATCGTATGTTTTTTTAAAAAAAAATTTTCAGTTCACAATTTTCATATTTTAAATTTTGCAGTGTTTTATAAACTATAGCGGTAGCTGCTCGTATTGGCATTAAAATGGAATTAAAATATCAATTATCTTAAGTTTCATAGTGACCTGAAAACTTTTAAAGAGAGTTTCAGTCAAGAACTCCTCCTGATGAATAAACTCGTGTCATTAAGGATAAGTTTCCATCAACTTCAATAAAATTAAGGATTTGGGAAACTAAATTGTTATGTGCCTCACGAGTACTTAGAATACTATGACAATATTTTAAAGTGACTTGTGAACAGCGAAACTCCACACAATGATTAAACTTACTGTCAGTTCATGATTTTGTCTCATTGAAAAATCAGTGTTATAAAGTTTAAAAGAATCTAATTGGTAACGTATGAAATCAATATTTTGCTGGTTTAGAAGCATAAATGAATGCAAATAAAAAGAAAAGAATGACAAATAAATTTGGATTCAGTACTTTTTCTTCAGTTTCTAAAAAATGGCATCAATCCCCCAACATTCACAGACAAATAACGTATTCACATATTGCAATACTGATACAATCTAATGATTCAGAATCACTTTTTAACCATCGAGCCTTCTAACTTGCATAGAATAATCTCACGTTTAAAACGTTCAATATTTAAAACGTTTTCATCAGTTTTCCAAAACCTTGTTCTACTGTATTGATGCCTTTTTAAAAAATATACGATTCAATTCTGAAATTCACATTTGAAGGCTAGTATTTCCTAGCATTCAGGAGTTCTTTTTTCTTAATTTAGAGGCTTTGCACGAAGATGTAGATTTTACCTATAGGAATTATCTTGTTACGCACTTACTGTACCAATTGTGAATTATAAATGAACGATATATCCTTCATAATGGTTCTGTAAGGAATCGAGGTCGCAATTAATATAAACAAATTTTCGTCGAATCGATAAATCGTAATTTCTTTCAGTCTATAGCAGCAAAAGGAAAACGAAAGGAACAAACAACTGGCAGATGTATCAACAAAGTTCAAAGTAAAGACTGAAAGGAGAATACAAAATGACTTAAACCCTGAACCCAGTTTAACTATTCCCGTTAATAGAAGCTCAAACCGTTTCTCACAATAAGAGAAAGTAAGTGTGGGCTACAAATGTGCTCATAGCCAAAACTGAGAATGTTACCAGCGTCACTAAATGTATCGCGAAACTAGTTATTAAATATCTTTTGAATATGAAAAAATAAATATTTGAATATTTATAAAATGTTAATAGTGTGTGACTCGATCCATAGATTGTTCTCGCTATCTTTACACTTAAATTTAGTTCAAGGCTAATTTTATCCTAAATTCTGTACACAGTTAAACTCAGCTCCCTAATCTCACTAAGATAACAGAAGTCAAAAGTTGATCTGACGCTTTCTGAATAGATACCAAAATCCAAGGTAAGAAAGGAAATTAGACTAGCACTATTTTCTTGTATATAGTTCAGGCAATCAAGTATAAATTTCAAATTTAAGTGATTTAGAAATCATTATAAGTTGACTTCATTCTAGTCTCATTTGAGTGCTTTTAATCCTTCCCATTTTTTGTTATCTTCAACTAGCAATAGGAATTCTTATTGTTGTTCTTAAATTCTTTGTCTGATCCTTTTTATTTTAGTTGAAATACTTTTCGATTGATTGTAGGTGTATTTCTAAAACAATTCGATAAGTTTGTGACGCTTCTTTCTCTATAAAGTAAATATAACACATAACACAAACCAAAACTTTCAAATTGATTATTCATAGTATTAACGAAATATTTCCTCTAACTATAAAGGTAAGCAAAAAAAATTTCATCTGGAATAATTAATTGGAATATGACTCTCTTCAAATATATTTTGAGTGCTTTATACCACGAATAATCACTTACTTTTTTCTTCTACTAGAAGTACGTGGCATAATATCAATTACTATGTTTGTAGCCTCAACAAATTTGTTTTGAGTAAAACGACCAAGGAACATAAATTTACGTAAATTGTCATTCAGTAGAAAAGTTACATAATAGTTCGGGGAAGTATTTTTTGGAACGATGGTTTACAATTAATGATAAATTAATACTTGTTATAAATGTGAAATCAAGTAGAAAATAATGTGGATAAATTTATTATACTTTGGAATAGAATTGTGAAGTAAACAATGATTTTAAAAGTTGGTAACTACTGTCAATTAATATTATGTTATGTTTTATGTTATTAAAGGTAAAAGAAATACTTCAACACATACAGATAACAATACTTGATGAATTCTACAAACTGTTAATAACTTCTTCAAAACGAAATCGTGGAAGTAGTTGATAATCGATTATGAAGAAAAATTACTGGTAAGCTAATAAACATTTGTTACCTATACTCTTTATTACTAGTACTTTAAATTTAAGAGTTAGACTTCAATAAATTTTATGGAGTATAATATAGAATGCAATATTAGTTAATAAAATGTTCCACCCAAGTATTAGATCATTCCGTAAGTAATACCATTTTTAACAAGATTATGGAGCGACAAGAGCGAGTAGCTGTTGAGGAGAATCCACGTCAAACAATTGAAGAATTAGCCACAGTACTCCATTCGACTCATTTAAGCATTCACCGTCATATTCAGTATCTTGATTATGAGTCCAAAATGGGAAAATGAGTACACCATGAGTTTACAGCACGACAGAAGTAGCAGCGTGTGGCCATTTACAATGTCCTATTGTACAGTCATAGAAGGAAGTAATTTTTTAACAGAATGATAGTGGATTCTGAAGACAAAAAATGGATCTTCGAGCACAGCATTGAACGAAAATGTCAGTGGGTGCCTACAGGAAGTGTGATGTAAAAAATAGCATAAAAAGAACTCCACCCACAGGAAGCTATGTTGTATGCTTGGTCGAAAATAAATTCTACCGAACCAGACAATCACGGCGGAGTCCTATGGTCAGCAATTGGATCGGGTACGGACTGCATTGCTGGATCAACACCCTGCACTGAATAATCGTCAGAGTGTACTGATTCACAGAGACAACGACTATGCAAGCATAATCTGTGGAATTTAAGTCTGCTACGTAGTCTCCAAAACTATTTTGACACTGCAAAACGTGCAAAAAAAAACATTATTAAGGAATAATAATCCGATTCCAGCTAAATTTGAAATGACGTAGACGTCGTAGAGAAATGCTCTCAAGGTATTAAGGGAATGTCTGCTCCCAAGGTAGTAAGGGTATGTTTTTTTTTTCATAGTAACGATACTCAAATGTTAAATAAATATTCAAATTTGAGGGAGGAACGATTGATCCATTTTCTTCTAAACTTGACACAATAGAGAAGAAAAATATCATCAAGTCTCTAACCACAATAGAGAAGAAAAATATCATCAAGTCTCTAACCACAATAGAGAAGAAAAATATCATCAAGTCTCTAACCACAATAAAATGTTAAAACATTCAGCGTTTCCATGTAACGAGCATTACGTAGTAATGATTAAACGTATTCCAGCCAAACGTGACATTGCAAAGTAGGCTTTAACCATATTTGAATGTCAAAACATTTACCGTCTCCATGGTAACAAGAAAGAATTAGATTTCTACAATATTGCTTTAGATGTCAACTCAATTCTGTAAACGTCGCAAAAGATGTGAGCTCTATAATAAGGCTCTATACAACAAATGTGTTCTTTGTTTTCAAAATTGTAGGCACCGAGTAAGAAAACGAATACCCACAAATTCTTGTGTAGATAAAAAACATTCAACAGGGAAGGTAGGGGGTCCGAATATGGACCACCTTTACTTTGTTGATTTTTTTCACTAAGAAAGACTATTCATTCATGCGAATCGACTGAATCATCAAGTTGGGAGACTATTTGGACAAATGAAAAAAAATCTGCTTCCTAGAAACGACGTACAAAAATCTAATAAATCGAAAACTAAAATGTTGCCAGTGGGCCATATTGGGAACATGGTGTTCCCAATATGGCCCGCTATAGAAAATAAGAGCGTATGGCAAAAGTTAAGTGTAATTTTTCTGTATTTCTCATATAAGCTACATACTGAGAGATATGCATTTCAAGCATTCATAATTTATCCATAATTCATATGACATTGCAAAACCAAGAATATTGTATTAATACAAAATGCTAAAAATTTGTGAATAAAGTTAATATACAAGAAGAAAAAATATGAGTGTGTAACACAAACGAAGAAGTTTAGAATGTCACGTCTCACTGAGGGACAAAGAAATTGTCCGTGATCTTTAGCGGTGATTCCAACACACTCTTCATGAACGTATTTGCGTTATGACACGCAAAGATGCATGTATGCAACCTTGTCTGCCTGACAAAGGTAACAAAACCAAGATTCACAAGACTTGGAACAACTCAGTGTCGGTTTTCCAGGACTATTAGAAGTAGTTGCTGTAATTCTGGTTGTTTTAAACATGATGACACTTGGTTTGTTCTGGTTTTAATCTTCTTATTCTTTGTATTGGTATTGATGGCTTCTTCATTACCTTGCATTATATTTGTTCTAATTACTAAACATTATGATGATCAGTGTTCAGTACAAACATTTCAAATACCCAATTCTTCTATTTTAAACAATTATGACTACATTTTGCCCAATATGCGGTGGATCATATTGCGCAATATTGACGTATTTACTTTTTCTGGCGCCTGTTAGTTACACATTTTATATTCACGTATGCTCACATAGCTTCATTATCCATGTATTATACTGATTTGGTTTTCAACAATAGATACTGAAACGAAACATTACTTACTTTGCTAAAATGACAGCATATATTTTCTTGCACAATGTGCCACTTCAACTGGAGCTGCTGCCGCTCACGCCACTCGCAAACAAATGCGTCGTGCAAAAATGCTTTCTCTTGTCATGAGGATATAATTTACGGTGACATCTACACTGAGAGAAAAATTGTCTGCATTTAGAAGGAAAAAAACGTAGATTCTGTTACAGGCGGCTTTCCTGGTGCTGCACATGCCCCGGCAGGAGGACTGCATTCTGTGTTGGGGCTCAAGATTTTCTGTACTGTTTTGGAAGGAACAGAACCAAGGTAGCAAGGATAGCACAGACGTACCTGTACGTATGTTTGGTACAGAACTGACAGGGTGGGGGTTCTAGATTCTCATGACGGTGGTCTAGATTTTCTAGGTTATACCTTTGATTTCCATGGTCGGTGGTCTAGAATTTCTTGGCTATACTTTTGGTTTTCTTGACAATAATCTAGATTTTCTAGGCTTAAACTTTGATTTCTTTAGCAGTTTTCTCGATTTTCTTGGTCATGCTCCTAGTTTCCTTGATGAGGTCTAGATTTTCTAGACTGTACCTTTGATTTTTTAAGCGGTGTCTAGAATTTCTTGTCAGTACTCCTGGTTTTCTTGACGGTGGTCTAGATTTTCCTCACTACACCTTGGACATTTTGAACGGTATTCTAGAATGTCTAGCGGTTGTTCCGTATTTTCTGGATATTGCAGTAGATTTCCTAGACCACGCCTTCGACTTCTATAAACCCTTTTCTATGCACTTGATTGTCTGTACGGTGATCTAGATTATTTTGACTATATTACACATCGTGGTCTAGAATTTCTAGGTTGTGCTCCGAATTGTCTCTGTATGGTGATCTAGAAAATTCACCCCAAAGTTTCTTTAACGAATTCTACATCATATTGAATTACATAACACATGCCACAGATCGTTTTAAAAATAAATAGGAAAAGTTGTTTTGCAGAATCCAAATGTATACAAAATAAACAAACAAACTTGCCTTCAAATGTTTTAACAAAATATTTGCCGACCAACCTCCGCCAACAGACTCCTATTTTCACTTTATTTACTCGGTGGCCAGTATCACAAACAGTTATTTTGCTTGTAATACACGGTAATTGCTTCTCATCCACTACGCGCCATCACCAACCAGTCTACAGTTAGTTTTCACTACACAGAAGGAAAATCCGTTTACGTAGTTTGTAGTCTGTGGGATCGTACAGATCGTAAGGATCGTACACAGGAGTAGGACTGTGTAGTATCCGTACAAAACTATTTGAAATTGCATTAAAAGGAATTTCTGTATCCTGCAAGTGCTAACAAGAGGTAGACATGATTTTCCGTCTATTAGCGGCTGTACAGATTGGTCATGACTGAGCAACAAACCTGTACGTAGCCTGGTATAGAAAATCTTGCGTGTGATGCAGAATCTTGCTAAATTTCGCTTCTCCGGATTACCTAGACTAAAATTCAGCAATTTTTCTCTCAGGTTAGTAGCACCAACGGAATGCTGCAAAGATCTGGGGGTGGGCTAGATTGGGAACCCAGGCCATAACCGGTACACTTACCTTATATACTATTTAAAAGTTAATAATTGAGGACCGTATTTGTGAAGTTAATTCAGATGATATAAAATAGTTTCCAGGGAAAGGCAAAACGTTATGTAAACCTTTTCCGTCATTTAATTTGATAATTATGGGCTATTAAATAAGGCAAATGAAGGTAAAATTTACTCTAAATCGTTCAAACCTACCAGAAATCTATCAATTTTCCCAGACTTGTTTTCTGTATCAAGACCCAAAACAAATTGTTATAAATGTTATATCCTATAGACTGCTAAGTTTGCACCAAGTCATGTGGAACTGCAATAATATAAGTAATTTATTCTACAATCTCACCCATCTAGTGAGATGGTAAATTTTCTCTAAACTAGGGGGATAGCATGCTACTGTCACCCCTTAATTCGACCATTGTGTATATCAGCAGTTAACCATTTCGGTTGATTGACGGATATACTCCAAGATAAACGCATCTTGTTCATGTTGATGAGCAGAAGCTATCCATAGCTTCACAAGTAAGCTCAGAAACAAACCCATTCGTCATCGTTTGAACGTATTTTTTAAAGAAATGGTTCGAGTTAATCCTGGGATGTTCTGCGTTTGCTTCTGAATAGCCACTCTGCACTTTTTTTCTGCATCTTTTATCACTTTCTCTTCTTCATCGAAAGAATTCTGTTAACTCACAGTGCTTTACAAGTATGACGACAAGTCGTCTCAAATCGAGATGATCAGTTATCAATAATTAGCAGGTGCAATAATGTGCATAACATAACAGACAGCTGCAAATTAAGAAATTCAATATTATTGCAATTATTTTGTATCAAAAATATATTCTTATAGACTTAACAACCTTCTGAATTTTATAAATGAAAACCACAGGAAAAAGACGTGCTTTGTATATATTCTTAATAATTTAGAAAGGCGTTTTAAAAGTTCAGAATTAGCATTGCATATACCTGTACATGAAATAAAGAGTTGCTTGTAGGATACGAACTACGCATGCTATCTTCATTCATTATATGTTGTTGAAAATGCCCTTCAAAGAGCTAACTGATGGCTCTCTTATCTTAATCTCGCAAAAAAAAAATGGACAATGAACGTTCTTTTCCTGTAGTCTTCTGATAAAAATATTTTGTGTAGAAAGCAACGTTTGTTGTGATTTTTATTGGACAGAACGTTAGTTTTATCGTAAAACCTCTCAAACTTTGAGACTCCATAATTGTGATAAAAGTCAAGATATATTAAAACTGATATAATCAGGGACTTTTATATCTACACTTATATTCATAGAGAAATGTCCCATATGGATTTTTGCAAGTCCGAAAGCTGCAAAGCGCGAAGCTAACGCACGTGATAAGCACACTATATCGAATGTTTATTTTAAATTATCAGACATAGACTCGCTATGGGTTTTAATAAAATCTGCCATTTTATTTTAATATGGGTGTTCCTAAATCCAATAAAAAATTCTGTCTTTGTTTCTTTTCTCTTTTACAAAGCAAGTTTTGTGAAAATGGTCAAAAGTTGTTAGGGTATAGACTTAATAAGGAGAGTACTATAGGGAGAGTAAAAAGTTCCCTCATAGACCCCGGTGCGCCTTGGCTCCATTACACCCCTAAAATGTCCTGTCCTATATACAGGTTAGTTCTTTAATAGCTGCAATGCAACGTTATTAAGTCAAACGTTTAAACGTCAAATTATTATCTACATGAGATTGAATATTGTATACATAACCTAGATAAGTCAAATCGATATGAATATTTAAGAATTTACAATATAACACTGATACATTATTTATTGGATTCAAATATGTTTGTTTTATTTTCACAGAAAATCCAATATGAAGATTTTGGATAATTAAAAGATGGTATAACGGACGAGCTGAACCAATCTGGAAGAATTATCAAGATTCTTGTAGAAAATACTTTTCTAATAACAAATGATTAAGTTATTCTCAACGAAAAGTTTACCATAATCATAGTCCAATCAAAGAAATGAAACAAAATGCAAAAATCGCTGGAATATTTTGATCAAATATCTTTAAGAAATCTAACCTTATGATTCAGGAAATGATCATCGCAAGGAAAATTGAAGGAAAGTCATGACAAATAACCATGGTCCAGCAGTTTTCATAATTTTGATCAAAGATAATTCATCTTTGAAATTAGGAGACAGCAAACTAATTTTATTTGCAATTATGCCATTTGAAAATATCACGGTGGATTGTTATATGCAAATCCACTTTCAATATAGAGCCATTTAAGATAACTTTGGATGGAAGATGGAAGATTTATTTGAAGAAGACGTAGGATGATGATGTATTATCTGAAACAGCAAGTATGAATGATATAAAATGACCGAACCTCCGAACATAAAAGAAGATGGAACATTAAGTAAGTACGACTTTTATAATAGAGTATTCATATTGAGTCAATGTGCGGAAAAGTATCAAAATATGTCGATATTCATATTTCTTCACCCTGCTGCATTGGAAGAAATAACGCAGTGGATGCTTTTCAACCTTCGTACAACAGTTTTTTTGATATTAACAATAAAGAAAAGGCAATTTGAGTGTACTGACTAGAGTATCAGTTTTCACTATCAACTTTTAACCACTAGGCCATGAGGACTGGCCATTTAATTTCTAAATTTTGATTAAAGAATTGAAAATTTGTGGTCTGGAAGGGAGAAAAGTTAGATTCTGACAGAAAAAAAGACATGACGCATGGTTTTAGTTTGTCCTTTACATCAGAATATCAATAACTTAAAGAAAAATGTTGTAACAAAGCAACAGAGATGTCATTCCAGTTTGGACTTGAAGAGGGAGGTAAAGTCTTTTCGTAAAGACCTTAAATGGTAAATCGTTTAATGCATTCCACCAATTTCCAAACCTAGTTTTACTTCATATCTTGCATAAGAGTAATTCACCTACACTTCCTCGCTGTTAATATGATATAGCTGCAAACAAATAACACTCATATTACACGTTGAAATAATGAAATCTTAATATCAGTTAACGTTTTTGTACTGTTATTTACAGAAACTTAAAAAAGCTCTAGGTTGGTTTCACCAATCTTCTCTACGAATTTAAGAATCATTAAGTAACTTTAATATCTTTGAAATGCATTACATTCGTATTCTCTGCCCTGCAACACTGCAATCTGTTAGATGATGTATCTTTCACTTTACTATCCTCGCAGTCGATATATTTGATTAGAACGGACTTGGTTATGTCGGCCTTGAAAAAGTCTTTAGTTTCGTCAGCCATGATTGAATAGAAACAGGATTCTTTTACTTGTTCAACGATTACGGAAGAACTCCAATTAAGAAATCAGTCTATATCAAAGGAGATAGACGTGATTATTGTCAAGAAAAGTGCATCCGTATGGCAACAATTATAATAATATAGTCTTTTATGTTTTGTACTTTAAAATTTTTGTAATTATAAAGTTAAGAAATATAATTCGTTATATTTTGTATGCAACAATCGCCCAGAAATCTTCAATTTTTACAATATGCAATTACTGAGCTGAGTGAATACAAACCAACTGGTAATGTAAATATTTTACACTAAATCGTTATATTATATGTTCTTGATCTTAAATATGAAAGGATGTTAACATATAAAGTCTACTTCGGTCTGACCCAAAGTTGCCTGAAGACCTTAAAAATTAAATTTAAATTCAAAATAAAGTCTACTTGTTGTTGGACAGGTCCTGCACATGAGTTCTTGGCGAGTCAATTGTAATGCAGAACCGCTTCATGCAGGCTTTGTATTCTCAAATAAGTACTTCCGGGGGGGAGGGGGGTGAAGGTGATAAAAATAAACTTATTTAGCGAAGATTAAACCGACGTTAAAAACTCACTAAAACAAACAAAAATAACACTTTTCAAATCTTTTTCTCAATTCCGGATTTTTGTATGAAGTAGGCTACAAATTAGTAACTATAACATACAGTTACTCAAAACTCACTAACCTATATTGGGCAACAAAAACTTTCGAAAAGTTTTTTTTTTTTTTAGTTCGTTTCTAAGAGTCTGTTTAACTTTGTGTCTTTAAACGTTTATTTCTTTTACTCTTTAGTGCGTAGAAATTCTTAAATTCAGGCGATTATTTGCCTCCACTTTGTTTTTCATAAATGACGCTTCTGCAAGGGAAGCACTTGGGTATGAACTTTGGCAGCGCTTCGTTGAGTGTCTTTCATAGACAGCTGTAGACCTTGCCATGTAATTGGCCACCTCTGGCTCCTTGATCCAAATTGATCTCCGATATTTTAAGTCTAAATAATTTAAGGAGCTAATAAAAATTTTAATTTGGGTCATTATAACTTGTATAATCACCGTCATGAAATTTTAGTGCAATCATTATTCAATGAAATACAAATGAGATTCAATAATGACATGAAACTATTCAGCGACACACTAGTGAGATCAGTTCCTAGTCCCATTATTATCATACTCATTCATGATTCATCCAATAAGATCGAAAGAGAAGAAATATTGACATTTTCAAATCTGCCACTTCTTGGCTGGAAGCATGAACAGACATTGTTCTGTATTCTGGTTGGCACAATTAAACATTGGTCTGTATTCTAAAGCCCAGATTTAATACAACAGAATTCAAATTGATGAGGAAATGTTGCCATGAATAATTTAATGAAATTCTTTATCATATATCCTTTTCTTATGTATTGACAGTAGTGTAGATAGAAATTCTCCAAGGAATGGGAGATCTCCTCGAGAATTATTCTTCCTTAAATCTTAAAAAAAAAATGCACTGCTTGCCACGAAACACCAAGAAGGATATATTGAATTTATACAAAATTTGCAGAATATGTAGAGCCTGGAAAGATAAACAACTCATTAGCATGACAGCTCCTTGACGCATCAGAGGCCCTGGGTATGGCATCTAGAAACAGAAATCGAAGACAGGCCAGACAGCCACTGTGCAGCGGTAGACGACTGTTGGTGTGACGTGAGTGTGTATGTATATATAGTCGAAAAATGCCTCGTCGTCGAATGCAGCATCCCTGACAGCAGGTTTCCGCCTTTGATTGCGGAAGTATTGTGGCATACGAGTATCGCAAGTGCGGTTTATACTGTCAAGACATTGGGGCCCGTCTTGGGCGGACTGCGTTCACAGTGCAGCATATATGGACTCTGTGGCTCTACGAAGGCACTACGCAACGAGATATCACGGACCGCAAGGATAGACGGCTTGAGCATATGGCTCTAGTGGATAGAACAGCCACATCCCATACTCTGGCTGATATTGTAAAGCATTCAATGTCCCCATGAACAGTTCTTCACCTTCTGGCAGAGTGGGGCATATTTGCAGGCTCCCATTGCTGCGATTTCCGCTGACTGCACAGCACAGATATGAATGATTACTATGGTGTCGCAAACGTCGCATATTGAGAGCTGAATGGCAGGATGTCCTCTTTTCAGACGAATCCTGCATCTGTCTCTAGTATCATGATGGCCGCATCCGTGTCTGGCGATATTGTTGCACTAGGCTGGCCGACGCCTGCGTCTTGCACCACCACATCGGCCTGGCATAGGGTGTTATGGTGTGGGGTTGCATTACTTTCCGTGCCCGTTTGCATCTCCTACGCAATGACGGATATGTGACCAGCCAACGGTACATCGACAAATGTAGAACTCGGTTGTGATCCCTTTAGTGCAGGCCCTGCCGGGGACCACATTCCAGCAGGATAACGCGCACCGTATTTGACATGTGATGTCCTAGCCTTCCTGGCCGAACACAATTTCTCCTGCTTCCTTAGCGGTGCGTTCACCTGATCGTCCCACCCACAGTTTATGAGCTGTTTCATCATGCTGTTTCAGACACATGGTTTTCCATGCCCCAGGAGGATATCCGCTTTATTCCTCGACCTGCTGCAGCCGTTCTGAATACCCATAGTTGGCCCACAGGCTACTGACTTTCGACAGTTCTATTCGCGGTCACCACGATATCACATATCGCACAGAGCGGCAAGTTTAATCATTTTCTGGTTGTACCTTACAGTTTCTACCAACTTTGGTGCTGCTATCTTCTCCCCTTCTTGGTGATTCATTTATAATTGTGAGCAGTGTAAATATCTGCTTCAGGTCCACGATTGTGGACTAGTGGAAAGGGCTAGCAACCCACTGCGTATGTACTATCAGGACCAGGCTACAATACAGTGATTACATTTTACTAATCTGTTATTGATTATGTGAGGAATTGATGGGGGAATCCTTAACGTGATACAATTTATGATGCTTTACCTTATATTTGTACCCTCCGTAATCCCACAAAGAATGAAGTTTTTGTAAGAGGAAATGTAATAATAATAGTATTTTAACATATTCTAATTAGGTCTATGTCTGTCAAATATCAGTGGTCTTAACTACTTCCAAATTGAGTGAATGTGCTACACAATACATACAAATTACACCATGATTCTGACCTTATGTGTTAAACAATTTTGAAATTTCCCCACAAACTCCCAGATTCATCATAATCTTGACAAAATAAGAACTCATATAGTAAACACCAGAATTTGTCAGTTTATTAAGATTGTTTTCGCTAATTTCATTTTCTTCACAGCATCCGTCTGGCAACACAATCTTAGGTGAAAATTTGGCAGGGCACGTTTTCATGACTGTAAAAACTTACACGCCCATCATTGATGTAACTTACAGGGGTTTCGCACTAACGCAGAAAAATATTCAAATACATCTAGTCTGACAATAATATCCTTAATTGAGACCTAATTGTAGAATTCATTAATTTGAATTTTAGTGATTAGATTCGTTTCCTTCGAAGTTCTTCTGAAAGATAAATTAATCTTCCACTGCTCTGTAACCTATAGGAGAGCACTAAACATTCGAACATTTGTAAACTTTTCATTTTTTAGCCTAGCTGTCCTATTAAGGTTATTTCTTGTGTACGGACACAATAAATACTTGAAAGATTATAAAATTTAACCGTTTGAAATCTTTTCTATTTAACTACCTGTGTACCCTCGTTAAGTTTATATAATATTACTTTAAGATCATATGCTTAACCTTCACTAACAATATGATTTTCATATAACTATGTTGCTTAAAGTTTTTTACTCCAATTGTCGTATTTTGTTTTACTGGCTGTTCTAAAGGTGTTTACCACATCCACCTGATTATGAAATTACAGCGTAGAGCGCTCCTTCATCCATGTATAAATAAACTAACAATTATATGCATTCAAACACAGTATTTCTTTCCTTTCAGAAATACTCTCCTTCCAGGTACATATAGGTTGAGTAAATGGGGAGTAAACACATACTTTACCTACGTCACTGCGTAAAGGTGATTTGTGGTTTAAGAAATTGATATTTAGCAAACTGTTGCTTTTTGTATCGAAGTGACAGGTAATGTCTAAATTTAACCTGTGATCAACCAGAGGGTCACTGCTGGTCAGCAGTAGATTTTGCACGCGAATTAGTTGAGATGCTGTGCTAGTGAGGTCAGATAGTCTTTTGAAAAGAATTTAATTAAAATCGGAGTCTTCAAACCTATGTACGACCATTGTAAGTGTAACAGAACATTCTTTGTAATATTCCGCGCAATCGGTTAGTCCAAAGGTTTGAATTTAAGTTTTCCTTCGAATACCCTTGCTTACACAAGAGATATGACTCAACTTTGTCATAAACTAAAAATCAGAGTTACGTGTTTCCTTTCTTCTTTGATGGACAAAAACATAAGAAATGTAATTACGACAGACTTAAGTCACTGTTAAATCCATGAAAAGATTCGTCCATTTAGCGTTTCTTAATGATTTTATACAACTAGTTTATTAACTAGCTGCAAGCTTATAATTCAGAACTGTATTTTGTTCTAGCATGATTTTAATAAAGAATAGAAAAGAACTATATTATAGTAGATCCATATCTTCAATTATTTTAATAATCTCTGAATTGTTAAACTTTCACCAATTAATTTCGTACTATACAAGTTGTTAATTACAGGCTTTTCCTCTATTGCAGATAAATGTAAAATGAACCTCTCTGTAAAATTTCCATGTATTCTGGATAATAAAAAATTACGAATAGGGTCTTCACACTTATTTTAATAAAGAATTGCTACATCGCTTTGGTATCCTGTTATTTTTAGATTAAGCAGACTTCATGTGATGGTGCAAGACAGAAGGTAAGTGAAACGTTCCGGTTTCTTAATTTTCTCATTCATTTATTTATTTAAAGCAAATTATATATAAGATATTTAATTACAATTCTTATTGTTTTTACTTGTAGTAAAGAATTCATAACAGTATAATTTACCAGTCATTTTCTAGCTATACATTACTTATTTGAACCTTTAAAAAAAATATTTCTGTGCCATTGCTTACGAGAGCTATTTTTACTTCCTAATATAGAATTTCATCAACACGTTTTTACCTGGTTGGTTCAGTGAGAATGAAAACACTCATAAATGCATTGTAACGTACCAAGCAGAAATAAGAGTAACTAATTTTTGTTGGATAAAATCTGATGTAGCAGTCCTCTACAGTTTGATGAAACGTACCTCAACAGAGGTTACTAAGCAACTCCTTTCGTTGAGTATTTCTATATCGTGTATCCATATATTGATATGAGCTCTATTGTAAAGCATATCAATGAATATTCTGTTCAGTTCACGTTATCTGAATGATTGTCTGATGACAGAAGAGGATGTGCTTAAAACATTAATAGAGTGCAATAGTAAAGGCTAGACAATGATGTATAACGCTTTGCTCTACATTTAAATAACACATTCAATTTAACATTCCTAAAAGACATCAACCAGTTCTTTAGCATAAGATATCTCTAATAAGATAAGGACTTAATCAGTGTTTCAACAAACGCGTACTGAAACAAGAGTGAAAAGCTTTGTGACAGTTCCTCTCCCTTCTCGTTTCTAATAAATCCTCCTATACATCTTATTTGGGGTGAAACTCAGAATATCACGACGCTCTCTTTCTCAAGAACTTTTCCCACTTCGAATCTGGGCAGAAAAAATGGAAAGTTTTAATTAGCGAAGAAAAATGGCTAAATTTACAGGTTCGTACTAGCTGGTCTTTCTCCTGACGCGCCGAATTCTCAATATTGCTGGTCATAAGCAATGTTCAATCACAGTGCACTAAAATGTCCTTTTCTAAATTGATTAATTAATTAATTTAAAAGATATTCAGATATTTGAATAACTCATGGACTTTTCTAACCGAAATTATTAAACAGGGGAAAGGGACAAAAGTCACTCGGAAGTAAAGGAAGTTCAACATTATTTATAAAGGTGAGAGTGGCATGTCTATCACATTTAATAATCAATTAACTTACTTCTAGTTTCGAATCTTTTTTATTCATTGTTTTAGTATAAAATTCCAGACGTATATTATACCCTGAATGATTTTGTTTCATCTTGCCTTAAATATGTACATCTATATCTCTCAGCTGAGTTTTATAATTGACACATAACCTCCAAAATTCAAATCCCAGGTCCATGGTCGAGTAGCTACGGTAGCTGACTTTTCGATGTAAGATGAACAGGTTCGTACTACTGCCTGACGGAGGTTAATCCAAGGCTTTCTTTAGTTTCGTCAGGCGAATGTCGAATAAATACCTAACCTATTGCTCCGATCGCTACTTTCCACATCCGTATCCTCGGAGATCGCTCGTCGAGTGACTTACTCTTCCAAATATAGGTCAGGATTAGACCACAGCTGACTGTTTAGCCCCTAAATGTGAATTTTTAGAAATTCTGTTCTTAGATTTCAACTGCATTATTATGTACCAAACAAAGAACAAAGTATGTGTTCTCAAAATTGTCAATAAAATCTTCCTCAGAATAATACTGACTCTTTTGAGTCACATAGACCATTATTCAGCGTGAGATGATTTAAACAGTAGCATTCATACGTACTTTAAGAACATCGTTCATTTCATGTCATGCAAGTGGTGCATCCTATCTGCATAAATATTACTTTTTTATCTTGAGCCGGTAGTATATTATCTTGCTATTCATCAAAAGTACGAATTTTTCGTTGCTTTTGCTTCCACATATGAATTTAAAAACTATACTGTATTGTTTTTGTTCTAGAATTACATGTTAAAAGGTTTTAATGATAACCAAATGTAAAAACTCAACAATGTAGCATGTTATTTCCTTTCCTTTCGTTAGATGTTGAGTTAGCTGTGCTATAAACCGTCACAAGTCTTAGGGAGCACCCCAGCGTCTGAGTTTGAAATTCTTAAGCGAGCACACTTTAGAGAGAAGAAATTGCCCAAAGTAGCGAGTAGGGCTTTAGATACTTTCCTGGTATTCGCCTGGTGTACCTGAAGAAAATTTTGGAAATTCTCAATCAAGTTAGACGGCAGCAGGAGTCAAACTTGCATCCCTTCTGATTGCTAATCTGAAGTCCGCGACAGTACCCAGTAGAATATGGACCTGGGTGCTATGAAATGTGTTCTGTTTTGTGTTTTGCACGTCAATTGGTAATTTTCTAGATGGTTCTTTTTTTCTCTCTCTCTTGAAACCTTTATAAACGTATTTAGGTAATTTCAGTGTCTCTGTATTGTGGTTGTTAAAGCTTTATATCTAGCACGGAACTACAATGTGCCACATGTATCTGACATTAGCAAAAGCAGAATCCATAAACGGCTGAAGTTGGGATTCTTCTCAAATCTGCCTAAAATATTGGAAATAACGTAATAATAATATTTGAAATAATAGATTGTATTGAATTGAAAAAAATGTGATATACTCAATGAATGTAACAAATTATATCCTATTATATCATATCTGTCGCATTTTAAAATCTTTTATTTTGTCTGTGACATTTCAATTCAAATCTTTTCATCATTTCCTATATTCCTGTTTGAAATTTGTATTTTATTTTGCAAGTTTTCTGGTTTGTTTCTTGAATATCTAACTGCTAGTTGGTTCCACTCTTTTGTTCATTTCTCCTGCTCAAGTTGTTTATCTTTTTCTATGCTTTCTACTTTTGCATTTGCCACTTTCTCTCTCTCTCTTTCTCTCTCCCTTCCTCTCTCTTTCCGCCTCTCTCTCTTTCTCCATCTCTCTACTCCTCTATCTCTCTCTTTTTCTCTCACTTTCTAAACAATTCTTGGCTTAATTTTGGAAAGTCTCGTTTTCAATATTTAATTGATTGACTTACCCATTTCTTTGTAGTTATTCGTGTAAGGAAATTGTCATATAGACTGATGGAAACTTATAATGTTTATTTCTCTTTCTTATTTTCAGAGGAGCAGCGCAGTATTCCGCTCCAGAGTCCAGGAGCCATCGTAAGCAACGAGGGTTGTAATTCGTAAGTACATATATTTTGTGTGCATGTTTTTTGTTTTGTTTTGTTTTTCTTTTCTTTTCTTTTCAGGAGAAGAAAGAAGAGGCCATTCGCAGTGAGTTTTAGAGTGTAAGAGCAGGCAGCCTGCTCTATGTGTAAGTTTAGTTAAGGTTAGATGTATGATTTAGGGTACCGCATAAGAGTCGCTGTTCTTGTTCCAGACGAGGACAGAGATTCTTTTTGGAATCGAAACCCTCTTTACTTAGTTTTAAGGATTTTTCTAGGTGTTGCATCCTTTCTGAAGGTAAGGGTACAATTCTTGTTGGATGTAAGGATTTTATTATCCTTTTTGAAGACAAGGATATAACCCTTATTGGATCCTAGGATACGAACACACTCTTTAGATTGTAAGGCCCACTAATCCACAAACAGCAAAATATCCGTTGGATATTCTGCTGCCTTTTTTTTCGTTTTCTTTCTCATTTCAGGTTTCTACAATTATTCAATCGATGCTGATTAAGAGGTGAACTTGAACGAATTTGCCCTGTGGAAATACTCTCAGTAACATGCTTCAGATAAAAACTTCGCTGAATTTTTGGAAATGACAATAGTCTAAACTCATGGAAATGGCTCTATAATATATATATCACGATTGGTTCATCCCGTTGAAGCCATCTTTAATTTTAAATTTTACAAGGTAAGAATAAACTTTGAGAAAACATAGTAGTATTATGACTATACGCTATAAATATAAAAAACAAAATTAGGCTTTAGATTAAAGATGGTACCCTAAACCTATAAAGTTCTTTCTAATGTAATTTTAAATAATTTGGCTTATTTTTTATTTAATTTCTTATTCATTTCTTTTAATATTAAAGAATACTCAAACTTCGTGGTTGTCATAATTTTCAGTATCTAAATAAACACGTTATTTGTGCAATTGGCTTTTAAATACTTCATTCGAGTACCTACCTATTGATGTTTTCATGCACTATCAAACTGGTCTAGAAACTGCGCTCGGTATAACTTGTTAATTATTTGTTAATGAATTCATAAGATAACCAATAAAGGTAACCAAAAAAGTTTTTGTCGTTTGCCCTCACAGAGAGGAAACGAAATGACGCACGTGCCTGCCAAGCGATCTAGAGTTAGTCTGACCATCGACGTTCAGTAATACAGGCACGGTGCTCACACATAGCAGTCATAGCTCGTCCAGTGTAAAAGAGAAATGGAGGTGTCGAAGCAGCTTGTTCGCTCGTGTTTGTTGTATGACTTTAAAGTGGGCGTGTTAGCTGCCGCATCAAGTCGCCGTATTTGGCAGGCATTTGGTGAGAATGCCGTGAACGAACGCACCGCCAGGCATTTGTTCCAGAAATTCCGTTCGGGAGATGTTAGCCTTGCTGATGAACCTCGCAGTGGATGACCACATGTGTAGGATGACAAGGCCCGGAAAGCAGTCATCGATGAGGACATAGGTCTAACGTGTGATGAACTTGCAGAAAGGTTCCATGTCTCCGCTTAAACAGTCAGACTGCACCTGCATGGGATACGGAAGTCATACAGGTTAAGCAAGTGGGTACCCACACATTTTCGGAAGCCAACAAGGAACAACGAGTGATAGCCTCTTTGTCCTTATTCATGCGACACCTGAACACACCATATTTTATCGCTTGCTCACTGGTAACGAAAAATGGGTCCTCTGTGATACTCTCAAGCGTACCAGACATTGGTTGTCGCCACGTGACCCTGTTCCTCACACCTTAAGACCACCTCTGCACCCACGAAAGGTTATGCTCTATGTATGATGCACTTGTCGCCAAGTGGTGCATTACGAGCTCCTTCCACATGGTCAGACCTTCACTGTTTACCTCTACTCACAACAGTTGCAAAGCGTGCACCATGCATTGCGGCAGAAGGAGCCGGCATTGGTGAATCGCAAGGGTGTGCTGGTACTCTACAACAATGCCAAGCTACATTGGCAAAGAGGACCCGAGAGATCCTTCAGCAATTTGGCTGGGAGACACTGTGCCATACACCATATTCATCGGAACTTGTGCCATCTGTTTCATTGCCTCGACAACCACCTCTGTGGGAGATCCTTCGCCTATGAGGGAGACCTGCGAAACGCACTCACAAACTTCTTTGCCTCGAGGACCGACGACTTTTATTGCCAGGATATTGTGCAGCTGCAGGAACGTTGGCAAAAGGAGCTGGATGCTAATGGAGATTACTTTGAAACCTAAAGGTACGTACCGTCCACTGCATTGCTCTTTGTTTATAACTGCTCTAGAACGCCAAAAGAAATGTTACCTTGTAAATACCGTGTTACAATGTTAAACTCGAAACTTTCTCGATAAAGTATGCAATCAACATTATGTTAGATTAGGAACATAAACGAATGCAAATAAAAGAAAACAAATTGTAACTAAAGGGAAATGAATGTGGTTTCTGTACATTTTCTTTATTATTTTTTTTTTAAAAAAGTATCAACCCCCAACTTTTACTGACGAATAACATATTCATAATTTGCAATAGTGATACAAACTAATCACTCCGAATCACTTTTCAACCATCAAACCTGTTAACTTGCAAAGAAATAATTTCACTTTATTATTCTCCATTTTAACACTTTTTGTTTAAAATTTCCAAAAACTCATACTACTGGACTGATGCACTTTTAAAAATATACGTTTCAATTAGATTTTCCTCTTATTTTATTCGTTTTAAATTACAAAATCACCTCGAAGTTAAAGATATTTTCTCACTTTCCTAAATGAATGAGGTTAATAAGGTAAAAAATACACCTGAACTTAATTTTCGAGTACCAAGAAAAGAAACTGTATTGTATTGTGCTTAAAGTAATTGTCAAAACCAAAAAACCTATAGGTACAAGTTATGCCTAAAGACCCAAAGAAAATTGTCTAATTTTAGGTTTTTATTCTTGTTTCTAGTTTTTCAAAACTAATGACAGAAGGAATCTTTTATTTCTTAATCTCACCCATTCAAATCAAATTTGAGTTGCATAAGAATTTGAGTTCAAAATCCACTTTTACAAGACTTTCTTCTTTTAGTATAAACACTTGTTGGAAACATGTATGGCAAATTAAAAGAAGAAAGTTACAACGATGCGATATATATATATATATATATATATATATATATATATATATATATGAGCTCCTGCGTAGCCTAGTCGGTAGCGCGCTCGACTTCGGTGCGAGCGGTCCCGGGTTCGATTCCCGGTGGGAGCTCAAATATTTCGGTGTTGACCCAGCATCGTGAGGACAATTGGGGAGCTGCTGTGAATAAAAGACAGTGGCGATCACAGTGAGAGCTTCGGCTCTCCTCTCCCAACCCGTCTGGTCAGCGTGGGAGCAGTAGACCAACTCCTCCCTTCGGGGAGAGGCCTCATCCACTAGTGGATTGAATATGGCTGTGATTTATATATATATATAAATATATATATATATACATAAAATTGGTACGCATCGTAAGAAAAGCTAAAAATATATTGCGAATAGGCTGAGCAAGTAGCTGTGGCGAAAGCCTGTCACAAGTCTTAGGGGTGATGTTTCCTGCTTCGAGCACTCTTGCAGGGTAACGACAGAGAGAATGGCGTCCACAGTTAATAGTTTAAATACCGTCTGGATCTTCGTCCATTGAAACCTAGGAAATCCGTGGAAAATCTCAGTCAAAATGGCCGGCAGAAAAAATAAAAACTTATGCCTCCCTAGTACCGATCCGAACTCCACTACGGTAGCCGTTAGACCAACTGTGCTGGATGATGTTTCTATTTTTTTTCTTTAATTGTTTAGTTTGTTCGTTTCTTTCAACTTGCCCAGAGCAATTGAGAAATGATAATTAACTTTCGAGGATAGAGAAGACAATGATAAATATCACTTAGGATATATTTTAGCAGTCTCATGGGTTATTATCAACAGACACTGATTAACTAACGGTTCGATTGAGGACGAGTAGGGCAATATGCGGCTCATGGCCTGAGGCAAAGTTGCCTAAAGGCCTTAAAATTAAATTCAAATTCAAAAATATGCGGCTCAACCAGCGTCTGAAAAAGGATTGTTCATAACAACAAAATTTTCAGTTGTCTGCAAATTTTTAGAGTGCAAAACGTAGAAAAAATATGAATTTAAAATCTTCATTAATTATCCGGGAAAATGTAGAGCTTTGTCTAGATACCATACTGATATTCCCCTGACGAAACTGGGATAGATACTGAAGAACCTGTCAATGTAGTGCATCCTGTGTATTTCCTCAATACTAACAGGAAGTCCTCAACCATCAAAAATGTATTCTGAACTTAAAATCGGGAAACGTAAAACATATGCTTCAAACACATATTCATGTTTTTACTCATTCATGAAATGTACTCGTACAAAATATGTTCATATTATGCTAATGAGATTCCTTCATGACATTTACTGTATTTTTGTGCGCTAATAGATTGATAAGCATGTGAAAGAATGCCCAGTTAATTAGAAAGTCAATAGCAGATAAATGCTGATCTTGAATGGAATTTTATTTTAAGACTTTTAGAAAACTTTGGCTCAGGTCGAATGGTTGATGATGGGAGAGTTGGTGGAATGAAGAAAGTGGGAGGAAACGGGAGAAGCCCGAGAAAACTCACGCACATGGTATTTGTCCACAAAGCTCGCATAGCACGAGCCGGGATCGAGGCGGGGACCTCATGCAAATACTGATCTTGTTATAAATAATTTCTTTTGGTGCTCATATTTTATCATTTGTGCTCTACAACAGAAAGGTGCAGCTGCATAACCAAGATTCTTTCTCTCTTTCAATTGGAAAAGGATAAAGTGAAACGATACATTCAACCTGTATGCTGCTCTGTTTCCTGATCATACGACAGATCGTATTTTTCCCCATGCCTCTGCATCCTTTAGAGTAAGGTACGTCTTGCCTGTATTAGGAAAAACATTATGATGCTACTTGCTATTCATATCTTTCAGTCCCTGCCGAATTTTGAGAAAAAAATAAACAAAGAATTCTACCAAGAAATAGGCACAAACAGATTTCAGTTGAATGTATTCTCTCATTATCTTTGGAATATATCTTTTGCTTTCGTAGTGGACAAGTCATCTAACGTAAAGTAGCTAACGTAACTTCGTAAATTTACGTTCAAATATCATTCTCCTTTCTTTACAGAATATTCTCCATGGATGCAAATACTTATTATTGGAATTAAATACATAAACATCACATAAAGGAAACATAAAAATATCCACGTACTATGGACTTTTCACCTTTTGAAGTTCAGTTAATGTCTCAAGAGTTGCAATGTGAGATATCGAATCAGTAAGTATTATAAGGTTCCTTATGTTATCTTAAATAACGTACGTTTTGTATAACTAGTATTTAAATACAAATTCTGTACCTGAGAGCTAGAAGCGCCTACGTCGAATTTTGACCAAAACGTGATAAATTCAGTTTTGTGTAGCATTCAGAAGGCCTCAAATAATGGTTGTTCGATTCTTGTTCTTGAATGTTAATAATGTAAATAAGGAAGTATATTATGTAGCTTGTCCATTTAGTTTGTGTATGAACTAAAGTAGCTTTTTGTTTTGTTTTTTCTGGACAACAAGGATTTTTTACTTACGTGCTTCTAGCTCTCAGGTACAGAAGTAACCATCGTTCCATTAAAATTAGTCTAATTTACCTGAACTGCGATGTATAAAATCATTTTAAGTGTTTTTCCTTTCAGCTTTCTGATCAGTTCGAGCGATTTCCTTGCCTGGAAACTAACTGCAAGATTACACTTGCTTTACCTCAAAGCACTTTTATTTTTGTTTTTCAACATTTGTTATATCATCATAAGATGTCCAAGTAATATCAACTATGTTTTTTTTTTTTTTTTTTTTTGTTCTTCAGTGATTGAATGCATCTCTCACCACTGTTAAAACAGAGGTATTTTGTTACCTTGATTGTTCTATACTTTCCTCCCGAAAACTATACTTAGATGTTGAACACTTTCATGCTTCATAACGTTATATCATAGACCTCATTATGAGGTCTATGGTTATGTAATCCAAAAATATCCTTCAGTAACTACATGATCTTGCAACAAAGACAAATTTTATTAGATATGAATTTAAATCTACATACATTGTAATTACATACCTTGATACTGACATTTATAAGCGCATTTATATACAGACTGAATTTACATTATCCCAGTTTCAAGCCATGCAATGTATTATTATTTTTACCCTTTTTAATCATTTTGTTGACTTCTTTAATTCATATCTAAAATCATGTTCTTTCTTAAATACCGTTATAATACTTTTCTATTGAAGTGTTCATATATTTTATCCTCATTCTGCAATTTGTCTTCATGCGCTAACAATGTGGCAAAAGCATTAACTTCAGAATTTCCCTTGATGCAACATAAATTGGATGTTCTCTGCCTGAGAAATCATCAGGTCAAGGACCTTGATCAGGTAGTCATACTGCCTAAGATTGATTTTCCACAGGTACGATGAAGACCTTACAACAATGCCAGAGGAAAGATGGATCTTACGCTGACGATGAAACTTTTGGGGTTTGACAGCAAAGTCATTTCCTCCGGATATGACTTCCAAACACGAACCGTAGTGTAACATTGCTATCTTGGAACCTGGGATTATAAGGAATTCTCATTTCCACTGCAAACAATAGAATATGTATCGAAGGACTTAACTATGCGACGGACATCTGTTTATAAATTTCACGATGGCTAATGATGATTCCAGATATATAAATGGAGTACAACCCAAATTTCATAATAAATATTCTGATCTTCTTGCGTCAATAAGGATGATAAGAAACTAAATAGTTCTTCCGACACCATATCACTCGACAATGAAAAACACTATGCAATACAGAGGAATCTATAGAGGACGGAAAAAGGTTAAATCTTCCAAATAGAAAATTCGAAAAGTATTAGAAGCATTCGAATAACATCCCGATAAATTTGCAGAAGTTCAGAAGAGAAATAGAAGAAGAAAATTTTGGAAGAAGAAGTTAAGACAGCAAAACTTGGTGGGCAAGCAGAAAAAATGGACAGTAAAATATCTCCAGAGTTTTCCATCATCAGAGAAAACCGGATAAATAAAACAGCATATGTTAAGATGGAGACGATACGGAGTTAGGTGCACTTAAACTTGGTTTGTGTAGTATCAGATTATCAAGTTTAAAGAAATAATTAGTGATAAAAGTTGAATTTTGCAACCGATTATTATATTCTTGTTGGCTGAGCTTTTCAAGTGAAGATGTTGAAGAATTGTTAGTTGATAGTGAAATGTATATAGATGTGAAAATAATATATCTTATCAGGATAGCCGACGAGAATAGGAAAGGCTATAAATAGTAACTGTGTCAGGGACATATTTTAAACTCTTTTTATACGCTTTATATTAACTTGCTCTGTAAGTTTCTCTGGTACAAATCTTGTAATTGATTTTTAACTCGCTTCCCATCATCCAATTTCTTTAAAATTTTGTAAACTTGCTTGCTTCCGATGACAATACAATATTCAGTGGAAATTATCCTTAAATGCACACAACACCGCATCTATAGTGTGAAGTTCGGGTTGCCTATCTCGCAAGGAGTTTAATAATATTCATCTATTATACAGAAAAAATTAATTAAAAAAGTTTTTTTAAAAAAAAATACGCTTTATTAATATGCACTATACAAAGTAAAAAACTAATAAACTGAATTAATCTTATGAATCGGAAAATAAAAGCGTGCGTGCTCTTGCTTACCTTATCATAAAATCATAATATCTAAGAGCACCATGCTTTTACTTTCCGATTCATAAGATTAATTCAATTTATTATTTTTTACTTTTTAGTGCATCTTAATAAAGCGTATTTTTTTAAATATTTTTTTTTAATGTCT
Source organism: Lepisma saccharinum (assembly GCA_022664845.1). NCBI lineage: Eukaryota > Metazoa > Arthropoda > Insecta > Zygentoma > Lepismatidae > Lepisma > Lepisma saccharinum. The sequence continues at coordinate 64,919 of JAGDQP010000836.1, forward strand.
GTGATCTGATATGAGCCAGTGGATTTACAGTGGTTGCCTTGGATATAAAGGATCGTGTCCTCATTATTAGAGTCTACCTTGCGGATGACATTTAACATTTGAAAGAAGCATTTGAATAAATTACATTACATAAAATTATTTCAAGCAATTAGTGCAAGGACTATGCAATAACGCAATGGTGTAAGAGCAAGGAGTATACTAAAGAAAAAATGTTGAGTGTAGAAACCAATCAGAATCGGTGCTGTTGTTGAGTCCCGGTATGATAAACTGAAAAGCAATTAAACTTTAAACAAGGCTTCAGTTCTTAAGAAAATGGACAAATTATTTTACATATATGACAAAGAAGACTAAAGTGCATGGGGATGAAAACTGTTGTTTCTTGAGTGGAGCAGAAATTTAATAAATCAATAGCAATTCTTCCTACTCAAGATTTTGTGGCATTTGGAAGTGAGAATTGTGAAACAGAGAGAGAAAGAATCTTGAAATAAAATCAGAGTTGAAAGATTCTACGAACATACAACATTACATTACGAGATAAACTGCAGAGTGTAGAAAAAGAGTAGGTGTATTTCATAGCTAGGTATGCATGAAACACACCTAGAAGGAGACTATCCAGTGGACGAAAATTAACAGAGGATTGGCTGAAGAAATGTACTAGTTTTAGTTGAATGACCAGGAGGCAGATCCAATATGAAACTCTGAATGAACATGGAACTAAATCAATGGAATGCTCAGTTCGGAATGAATCAAAGGATAAGTGAGACATATTGTGGTTTTCGGTTCTTTCTCCGTAGTTAAAGCTTAACGTATTTTGTGAAATTTTATACTTTTGTCAGTACCATATCCAGGCTTATTTTAAAAGTAAAACTGTAATAAGCTTGTTCGATTGTGCATGACTATGAAATATTTTTTTCAAATTATGTATACTAAGCATTATGTATTAGTCATATAAGAGTGTGTGAACAATAGTGCAATCTTATTGTGTGAGAATGTTGGATTTATTAATTTAAAATTGTATGTCTATATGAAAAATATTGTATTTACAAATTTAAAAGTTATTTTAAGTGCTAATTGATTTCTTGTTTGAAATCACTATTTTTAACCACACCATATGTAGTCAATTTTACTAATGCAACTTAGCTATTTTTAAAATGTGACTATATATGACAGTCCTAAGTCTGTTGAAGTGGGAAGGGAAAATGGTGATTGCTATTCAATTTGTTGTATAATTTCTGTAGCAAGATGTAGTCATCTTCATTGTCAGCTCAGTGCAATGTTTGTGTAAGAACAACTTACAATCTACTAAATCACTCTTGTTTAGCTATTTTCTTTAACTTATTTCGTTAAAACTTATATTTTATGTTTATTTTCTTTCTTTTTGCAAGAACTCAACGGAACAATCTTATATAAACGCTTTAAAATATATTACATTCGTTAACTAACGATCCGTTAAATTCTTAACGAAAGTTTGTGAAATCCAGCAACTGTGTAGCTTTAAGTTCATATTATAGTCAGTCTTGGTTAGCTTTCATGGTATATCAAATAACTGATGTTGGGCCACACAGCTAGTATTAAAACTGAATTCGAATGTGCCAACCATGTTATCCCTCTAATTAATATTTGTCAATTTGATCAATGCATGCATCTTATGATGAAACTTGAGAAAATTAGGATTTATACTTATGGAACGCGTATAAAATTTAATTGGTTACATTTGGTACATTTAATATCACATGCGTTACCCTCGTTAAGTTACTTGTGGTCCTTAACTATAGTGTAACGGTAATTAAACGTACTTCTACACATGCAGTAGTATCACTTGAGGAACTACATCGAACTACAACTACCACAAAGTGCCTCAACTGTATCCAAATAAACAGACTAGTTCTTCTTTATTAACAAATATTACAGGATTCGTAATAAAAATATCCCAAATCATTCATTGTAGGCCAAGATGAAATAATACCAACATTTATATTTTAGAATTGTCTAGTTTATAAATGGTAAGTCCAAAATTTATAGGTTGGTACTGTTTCTAGATAAACAGATCTATCACATCTGGAAGTTGATTGGTTTTAAGAAAAGAATCTTTTGAACTAAACTAAAAAATAAACTAAAAAGTTGCATTTCAGATTGGGCTTCAGGAAATCACAAATTCGTGTCATCGATTCAGATTTTGAGGGGGGGAAATTTACTTACAACATACAGGGTGAACAAAAATGCATTATCAAAACTCCAGGAACGGAAAATAATCATCAAAATAAGTGAAAAATGTGTCTGTAATTTTTCGAATTTCGCTGAGTTTCGTTGTTACAGGCTGCCGAAAGAGTGGGAAAATAAACTTTAGAGCTTAATATTTCCAATACCATAACAGTAGAACTGAGGAAGAAAGGTATCCTCAAAGACTTCCAACCTGCTCTATCCAAAAATGTTTTACCAATCTGCTCTATATTTCGAAATTGTGTGATGGCTGCGCAAGGGATTTCCCAAAGGAACTAGGAGATTGCCAGATAATCTCTGAAGTAAAGGTAGGCTAAAACGTGCATGAACGTGACTGTCCAGCACGTAACAATAATTCGTTTGCGCCAAGTCAATATCTCAAACAGATTCCATTTGCCGAATGATTTTTGTACAAATGTGTGTTTGCGAACCAACAGGAGTCAGAGCTATTCTCCAAACTTGCATACATTCAACGAATTGTTGATTTATTTGTCATCAATGAGAGACAATATCATTGCAAACCTGGGTCGTGATGATTAATCATGTAAACAGTGCAGTATAGGGTAAAAGACGACAGCAGTGGTCAAGTGGTCAGAGGTGTCAGGTCACAAGTCACAGCTAGAGTCCCTGCTGGGAATCAACTTTCTGAAATTGGAAGGCACAAAACAAAAGCTTAATGGAAGCGAGATGGGATAAGGTTCTTGGTTACTAAAATGATCCATAAATGCAAAGAGTGTAGAATTTTAAATCATGATAGGGAATGTCACAGACTTATTAATAATTATGAGGAAGGAAAGAAATGAGACACGTTTGAATTCAGTTGACATAACGTGCACAATATTTCAAACACATTTACATGTAATCGTCCTGATGCATTTGTACGGTTGGACTATGAACTCTTAAAATGTTAAGATCTGCCTACTCATCACGCAAAAAAGAAGTAAAACGAGAATGATGAGTTGTGGTTGCGTTTTGGAGGACATTTCCTTCTTTTTTCCATCCTTCCTCCCTTCTTTTCTGAATATCTTCAAAGATATTCCATTCTAGTGACCAAGTTAAAAAGTTCCGAATTGGTCTTATTGGTACTTCCGTGATCCAAATTCTTAGTTTTAATAAAATGTTGGTTGCGTAAAAGACAAGCAAATCGTTCATCATTTGGTAACCACTATCATTTTCATTAAATTGTATTACTTGGTAGGAAAATGTAATAAAAATTTTTAATTTTGCTTAACTTGCTCTGTAAAACTTCTGTAAGTAAGAAATTCTTGTATTTTTCTTTATCCGATTTTAAGAGAAAGTTAGCCATAGTTATCTACCAATCGAAGCTTAGTTGTGCTCCATTAGAAGAAAAAATCCGCATTTGTCCTCCATTTTTATCTTTAGTGTCCTCCACTGAAAAAAAAATATCTGACAACCCTGCCTAAAACCAAATTTATCAATAGTTTCTCTAAATTCTGTTCAAGTTTGTCACTGTATCCCGTATTATTCTCTCCAGATTCTGTTAATTCGGATTGTTCTGGTTGAATCACTTCTTTCTTCATTTGCATTGGATTGTCTGTATCACCACTAGATAAGGAAGATCTTGACGGCCCACTGTCTGAGATAGATTTGATATTATTCCTCAGCAACTTTTCTTTCAGAAGGGTGACAGGGGGATATAACTCCCCTGCTCCCAGACTGACTCAATTAATCCTCCGATTAAAATCAACAAATATTGTAACATCAAGGGCTTATTCATTGTTCTACTAGAATTACAACTGCGTAATGAAGCGAAAAAGAGATCTTGGAAATTTACAATTGCAAAATTTTAGCGTATGTCGCTTACAGTAAGTAAACATTTCCCTAGTGATACCTATTCAACATTTCTTTTCTGGAATTGCAACATTATGCAGAGTTGACTAGTGACTGTGCAGAAAACAAAAGCCTCAGTTTAATGTATAATAAGTTGACGTAATGATTTTTCGAAAGAACAGGACTTTCTAAAACGGGACTTAAGCAACAAACATGCACTGTATGTACCTCCGTATGTATGTATGTATGTATGTATGTATGTATGTATGTATGTATGTA
>JAGDQP010000836.1:69218-140687 GCA_022664845.1 Lepisma saccharinum
GTATGTATGTATGTATGTATGTATGTATGTATGTATGTATGTATGTATGTGTGTGTGAGAGAGAGAGAGAGAGAGAGTGAGAGAGATTTCTTTATTTGCAAACGCTCATAGCACGAAAATATCGTAAACCTGGTTTATCCGGAATTTCGTTCCTGAGAAACGTGTCCGGATGAACAAGGCTTACGTTTATAGTAAATAGATTAATGGATTTGGTGCTTGCATGAATGTGGAACGTAATGCATGATTTTTCATATACAGTAGATACGGAAATGTTTCACCAATTTAATGTCAACATAATTTACACGTACTTCTCCCATTCCTTTCTATGTAATATCTCTTTCACTACTTCCTTTTTCTGTGGTATCCAGCGTAGTGTGTAGCTCCCACTAGACGGTTACGCCCTCTATCCTCTTTCACTCCCTCTAAATATTTCAAATACCCCCAAAGCATTTTTCCTGAAAGAAACACTGTTCCTCATGTAATGTAAATTTACCACCGTATTTTTAACCCATTCCTCTAATTGTGTTTATTTCTTCTAACTGCTAGAACGATTGTTGTAATAAGTGTAATTGTTTTAACAATGCCTCACAATGTATGATGGAGTTAGATATGTACTTAGGCCTTCTTTATTCCACTGTTTAATGGGATAATCTTTATTGTCTACACTTCCTGCATTCACCACATGATTGTTTCCTTCAGACCAAATATCCAGTAGGTCGTAATATTCTTGCTTTCCAGTTCTGAAATATTGTGTCTTTAAAATATGAGTATGCAACACAAGAGTATCTCCCTAATGTATTATGTTTACAAATTCACTTACCATTACTCCTAACTGTTTACCATCTTATCAATATTCTAGTGAAATGTTTCTTAGTTTTAGAGATTGCGTTGCCTGCAAAATTGCGTTGAAAATCCAGGAACCAGTTTATGAAATCACCCTTAGTGTAGCCTCCGGTGGTAACAGCAAAAGCAAAGACTCCCAAGCCTATCAATAACGAGAATATTTTCCGTGCTGGAGTAAAATTAGTTGCCTGAAGATAAATAAACCGATTAATTTTCTTTGTAAAATGTACTTCTTTTCCTGTTTCTGCAAGCAGCCAAAATTGTACTTTCAGATCTGGAGATAATTCAACCTACGTAAATTTAATTCAATTCAATACTAAATTAAACCCAACGTCAAATTCCTGATTGAGAACGTTATATCGTAGGGTTGCAAGTAAAACACATTAAGCCATTTTACGTAATAATTAGTACACAAAACATAAAGTTTGTAGGAACAAAAATACTTGCAATTAACATATTATTTCCTGTCACTGTTTCAAAGCCAATTTATAATTCTTTTACAGTTCAAACAAATCAATAAGCTACAATATCAGGTGCTGCTATCCCTTGCAATTGCACCTGATATGGGTTCTCTTACGTTAAGAGAACTATCATATTTCAAGGGACAAGAACAAGGCATATCACTTTATGATTTCCGTATTTAACCGACAATATTCAAAATGCAAATATTCCTTAAATGAAACACCAAACGAAACAAACAGACGTAATCGATAACAAAACAAAACAGAATCTTTCACTTTTTGTTTTCATCAGTTTGTAGGCCTACTTTAAGTTAAAAGTTATATACAGGCTGTATCTTTAGTGGTGGGTCAAACTTCAGGGGATGATGGAGAATGACAAAAGACGTGATTTAAGGGAAGAAGAAATGATCCGAAAATGCGTCAGTGCTGAGCCATAGCCCGCCGAAAATGAACCAAAGAAGAACAAAAATGAATAGAACGAGAGAACGAAGTGTCGGAGAAAGGTCAGGTCAAAGGAACGATTGCAGTATGTACCCTGTAGAGTCGATTCATGCACACAACGATGCGGAACAGTGGCGGCGCAAGGGGGAGCATATGACAGCACTGGTTGGGAGCGGAAACATGGGTCAAACGTACCGAGATGATGCCAAATGACAGAGTAAGCAATGTGAGAGACGGATCCCGAGTTCGACAATGCACCAATCCCGAGCCAGAGCCCGTCGAAACTGCGATGGAATACGACACACTAGCGAGAACTAGAGAACGAAGTGTCGGAAAAAGGTCGGGTCAAAGGAACGATGGCAGTATGTGCCCTGTAGATGCGATGCATGCACACAGCGATGCGGAACAATGGCGGCGCAAGGGGGGCGCATATGACAGCACTGGTTGGGAGCGGAAACATGGGGTCAAACGTACCGGGATGATGGCAAATGACAGAGTAAGCAATGTGAGAGATGGATCCGTAGTGCGAATTGCAAGAGCCGCACGTTGCGTGGTATGACACTGTCGCGACGCTGGGGCACGTACAATGCTCCACACGACAGCGTCCATACATTGTTTCCTGAAAGCCCTATTGCCGAAACCACAAATAACACGTGCCGTCGTCTTACAAGCGGCATTCGACACCTGTCCTTGCGTTGATATCATACGTTACGTACGTTGGTGGCTGCACACAAACAGAGGAAACAACACGAGGCTCTGTCGCTGTATGCCCTCTGTATCACATGACTCGGTGGTAAGGTATGTCATAGTTGTGCAGGTGACGTGTTGCCTTCCCGAACCTGCAGACGGCATGTTATTATTCCGTGGTTAGTCGCTCAGTATCAGTACCTGTGCGTTGTCTGTGCTGGTGGTCTGGACAGGGAGTAGTGCGGAAGTGAAATGGTGTCCACGTTGGAAGAACTTGCAGATATGGTGTTTGTGTATAGGCAAGCGAATGGAAACAGTCGTGCAGCTGCAAGGTTGTATCGAACCGGGTATCCAAACAGGCGCCATCCAAAGTACACCTGTTTCCGATACTGTTTCGGCGTTTACGGGAAACGGAAAACTTGCGCCAAGTCAGTCACGACCGCGGCAGGCGACGAACAACCAGGACTCCCGACCTTGAAGAAGAGATTCTTGAGCGTGTGACAGAACACCCGTCGAGCAGCACTAGAGCATTAGCACAAGAAGTGGGGGTTGATCAGAGATCAAGAGATCGTGTATGGTAGAGAGATCTCTCCCTCTCCTTCCCTCCTTCTCTTCAATGTAATGAAAATCAGCAAACAACATTAGCACAACGTTTTCCAAAATATACATCTATTTATATCGATAAAATGAAAGAATAAAAGCGAGATGAAACACTATACATAAGATGATGCAGAGAGAAATTTAAACACACACGGAAAATTTAAACTGATAGGTATCTACCAGAAAGAGACAGAGAAAAACAGAGACAAAAAGAAGAAGAAGAAGAGAAAGAACGGTTGAAACAATCGAAAGAACCTAACATTATAAAGTACAGCTCCCAGATATCCAACAGCAAGATAGAAGTGACTTTTGTATTTCGTATTTTTTTTTAGGGCAATTCTAATATGTAGACGGTAGTTTAAAAATGCATTGTAACTTTCAAAATGGTGACCAAAATTGGTGGTCAGATTATATACGCATGATTTCCATTTGAACAGGAGAGTTTTGAGACAAATCTAGGAAAAGATCAAAAGAATAACACTTATGCTTTGTGTACGCGTGGTTCGGTTGCAAATTCGGTCCCTTTCCTTGAACGTACTGGTTCGTAATACAGTGTAGCAAACCCTGCAGGTACCATACGCCATACCTTCCATTCCAGACCACGAATGCAAACCGAAGATGAGAAGAAAATGAGTGAATTATGATTTTGCTGGTAAATTTCTAACAGAGAGAGCCAAGATTACAAGTCCAAATTGTATCAATATGAGAAGTTACAAATGTTCAAAATCAAAATTGGTTAGTTCCTTATGGGCATAGTAATCCTTATATATTCCTTATTTCAAACATGAATAAAGCACATTTAATAGTAAGTTTTACGCCAAACTTATATAAATAATATTTACCCTCTCAAAATAACAAAAAAAGGGGGCTAGTTTCTACTAATTTCTGAAAATTTGTCTGTTCCGAACATGCCACTGAGGCTTTCTCCCATTGTAGTATAATGTTCTAATAATTACAACCCTAATGAACTAGTGTTTATAACAATTCGTACAGATGGAATGAACACGGCCGAGCTGAAACGGGACACAGGGTCAATCCGGTCATTCGAGTAAGGTTTGGACGGGCTAACGGGCTCTAAGATTCGGAATTGGTGACCCGATTTAGACCCGGTAAGCTGGAGGACAAAGCAGAGAAATTAATTGTTTCCTTGCGTTTGAACAGTGTTTCTTTTTGGAGTGACCAAGACCGGAGATGTTATCCCTAGAGCACGAAAAGTACGATGGCAAAATTCCCAGTTAATTAAATTTTCCGGACCGACTCAAATTTGGATCGGATCACCGGGCGGCCGGGTATCTTATGTTCGGGTTAGGCCGGATCACTGGGTCATTAAAAGTGAACCCGGTTTCAGCTCTAAATATGTACAAATAGAGAGTGCGTGCGTGTAAGAGAGAAGCAATAAGTAAAGGGAAAAGATAAAGATGAATAGAAAGAGAGAAGAAGAGAAAGAGATGAAGAGACGATAAGAAAACGTGAAGAAAGAAAGAGAGAGAGATACCAATAAAAAACATGAAAATTACACTGCCATTATGCTAAAGAACACACACACACTATTTACTCTCTGATTCTCACTAGTGATGTCGGCCAGGGCCTATATCTCAGTATTTGCCTGGTGTGACTGAGGAAAACCCTCGAAAAACCTAGTCAGGATGTTCGCCCGCTGGGATCAGTCTGTCTTGAGTTATAGAATTCCTTAGATAGCTGGTTGTAAGTTTTAATTTTGAAAATGAGCGCTTTCCGACATTAAAATCACTATAAGATCGTTTAGTGCGACAAGTGAACTCTACTGGAGTACTCAATTGCATTACAAATCTATTGATTGTATAAAGCGGAGGGAATTACATGGTTACTAAGAATGCCGTTCAGGGCGACACAAAGGATATATCGATGAGGATGAATATGGACTCTCTAAATCCTTGGGCCCGACTGCTTTGCAGCCCCTAACGATACACCGTTGCTCACATTGTAATGCAATTGTTTATATCTTATTATTTTTCATATTGTTAACAGTCCTATTATAAAAAGCTGTCCGCTATTTAGAAATATACGTTGAAGCTTTTCTTAAATGGAAAACGACGTACAAATTGAATTACTGTATACTAGTTTAATATAAATTACGTATAGCAGGTCGACTCTGTTTAAGAGTGTTAAAAAAAAATTAACAGTGAAGTATTATTGTTTTCACTTGAGTTTGGTTACCTGTTTTCCCGTGGTTACTGGCTCGAGGAACATAAGGATTTGTATGATGCAGGGTCTATGTTTCTATATATTTTCTGAAATGACTTAGTGAATGAAATCGTGTACCATGAATAATAATTCTGTAAACTCAACCTCTGTGGAATGCTGGAAGCTAGACAAATTTGGTCTAATTGCACTGCTGCAAAAACTAGCCTGAATTAAAGAATGTCTAGCGTAAGCTACTTGACCGAGAGGTTTAAAGCAGGTGATTATCGTACTTTCGATATAGTATCATATGCCATGTGCACGAGTTCGAATCCAGGACCTGTCAGAACTATTAGCTATTTTCCAGCCACGTCGGAACATTCATTTTTATTCTCTGCGAATTAGGAAATTGTGTTCACATTCAAGATACCACAAATTATTGTAGTGTTAATTACCAAATGCAAATGTCAGGATTCCGGAATATTCTGGAATGCAATGTGTAGCGAGTTCCGGAATTGACTTCGTAATTCCGAACACTTCTTTTCGGAAACCACTTTACCAGAAACTGTAGATGTCATTCTTAGACGCTCAACAGCTCGTTTCGCCAGTTTGTAACAATATTGTTACTGATGATGGTCAGTAATTGTATTGAAGGGCAAGTAAATCTTCATTTGTTTTCGTTAATTTTAATTTTATTTTATTTATTGCCTTTAGGTCTAAGGGTCAGACCGGAATATGACAGGGGAAAGGATTACGTAAGGTGTTGGTCGGGGCCTATGTTGAAGGTGGAATCCCGTCATTTGCCTAGTACGCTAGAAACCAGCTAAAAACCTCAGTCAGGATGGTCAGCCGCTGGGGTCGAACCCACGACCTCCCGAATGCTACACCAACGCTCTACCACTGAGGTACGGCGGCTCGGTCATTTGTCTTCGTGATAAGAAGATGAATTCTGTGATTCAGCCAGACCCCTCCTCCTGTCTGGGTGTCACATCCAAAATCCTCAAGAACATCCAAAAAAAATTTACTACTTTTTAGACTCAAAAATAGAAACCGTGCAAACATTCTCCACTTACATTCTTCCAATTTTGACTTTACACCCTCCAAATCCTAAAAATCCTGTCGGAATCCCTGGATGAGCTACATCTGAAAATAATCAAGCAGAACCCTTTACAGATGACCACCATATATTGGCCTCGTCCGCTATAGAGAGGTTTTTACTTTATAAAGAAGACATCATTAAGTTGTCAAGGTTCGTTTTTAATTGAGTCCGTTATTGAGAGAGTTTCCTTCCTTAATATTCAATGATATTCTGCGGGGAATTTAAAACTGTCCGTTATCGAAAGTTTCACTGTAATAATAATAATAGTTATTATTATTATAAGCGCAGCTTTTGAACCTGTACTGTGAAATTACTGTATAAGATGTTATCGTTTCTTTCATTTTACCTGGTTTTCTTATTTCGGATATTAGGCGGCACTAATTTGTCTAAGTCATTGAATAAATAAATTACCACGTGCACTTTGGTGTAAACAATTTACAGGAAAAATCAAGTTGTTTCCAAAGATCAGCTAAACACCTGAACTTAATATTTTCCTTTGCTTACAAGCTGGTGGGATGCTGCAGTGGTAACATTGTCGACTTCTTAGTACTATAGTCAGCTAGCGTGAGTTCAAACCCTGTTCTAGGTAATGTTTTTTTTTACAAGGCGATCGTGAACAATCGGATAGTGATTATCTTACTAAATGTAGACTCCTAAAGAATTTGGAAGCAAACCCACCAAGTCGTCTACTGTGAGAAAGATTTACAAACAGCTGTGTCATGAAGAAGAAGACGACGATTTACAAATATTGGTTGGATAAGGCAAAAAATGTCTATAGGCGTTAACAGAGTAATTAAGAACACGTCATTGACTTGAAGTATTCACTTTTCATGTTATTAGTCTTAGAAAGAAATTCTATAGCATTTTTTAAACAGCTTATGGGCAATGTAACGTGTGGAGTAATTGTTACCGTGCCAGGCTTCCAATCTGACAGTTTGGGTTCGATATTCAACCAGGTAGCGTCTTTTTGCGCATAAAATGATTACTGCAAACAGATTCATCTCCAGTTGAAGAATTAGGAGAGAAGATGGGATAAACTAACTGGCGAGAATCACAGAATAAACAGTGTGTGTGTGTTTTTTTTAGGATGATAGAAACCAATGTAGTTTTAATGATTTTCATTGGCCTTTCTCTTTCCCTCTCTTTCTTGACGTTTTCATTCCGTGTCTTCGTCTCTATGTCATTTCTATCTCCTGTTTATTATTTTTCTCTTATTCATTGCTTCTTCCCCACCACACACAAATCTACAGATACTCTTTGTGCGTGCGTGTTTGCGTGTGTGTGTGTGTTTTCATTCTATGTGCGGATTGTTATAAACACTAGTTCATTAGAGTTGTAATTATTAGAACGTTATATTCGCAATAGGAGAAAACCTCATTGACATGTTCGGAACAGAAAAATTTTCAGAAATTGGTACAAATTAGTTTTGTTTATTTTTAGAGGAAATATACTTTTCATTCTAATTTTCATGTAGCACAATACTCGTTTCCATCCTATAATTTATCAACAAACTTTAACTGTGTTTTATTCACGTTTAAAATGTGAAATATGTAAGGTTTGCTATGTTCACAAGAAACATGCCAATTTAGATTTTGAACATTTATAACTTTTCATTTTAATACAGATTGGACTTGTAATCTTGAACATTTCTGTTAGAAATTTAGTAGAAAAATCATCATTCATTCATTTTCCTTTTATGTTCGATTTTTATTAGTGGTCTGGAATGGAAGATGTAACCTACGGTACCTACTGGGTTTGTTACAATGTATTCCGAATCAGTACATTAAATGAACCCCACCGAATTTGCGACCGAACCACGCGCCCAAAAATCATGTGGGTTAACCTATCCTTACCCTAGCTAGATGTGTTCCACTGGAAATCATAAGTATTTAAGCTGACCACCAACTTTCGTCGCCATTTTGAAAGTTACTGAATGAGTTTTGAAATCATCGGTGTATATATTTGAATTGCCCTAAAAATATAAATTCCTGCTTTTAATCTTACTGTTGAATTTCTGGGAACTGTACTATATAATGTTAGGTTCTTTTGAGCATTTACTCTCTCTCTCTCTCTCTCTCTCTCTCTCTCTCTCTCTAATCTGTCTGTCTCTGTGTAACAGATAACCATTGGTTTTATTTTTTATTGTATGTGTTTAATTTATTCCCTGCATCATTTTATGTATACTGTTTTATCTCGCTTATATTTATTCATTTCATCTGTACTAATTTATGTATATCTGGAAAAACTTATGCCCGTGCTGTTGACTGATTTTCGTTACATGGGAGAGAAGGAGGGAAGCAGAGGGAAGATCTCTCCCATGTAACGAACACCAGAGGGAGGATATCTTTACCATACACGATTATAGGATCAGAAGGTGTTAATTGGGTGGCCTAGCTGCACGGCGTTCACAGTCACAATTTTATTGATGGAAGCGTACTAAGTGGTTTGACGAATTTTCGTAGGGCTCTGCGGGAAGAAAAATTTTCATGTCGGGGCGGGAAGAAAAAGATTTCCGAAAGTCGAGAAATTTTCGAGACGGGAAATTATCGGTAATTATCCCGATTCTTGAATTCCCGTAAAACTGTACCAACCTTCCCGAAAGTCGAGACGGTACGGAGTATTTTACCGATTCTCTTCCCGAAATTTCGAGTATCTGCACACCCAGTCATCACAACTTTTCTTGTGATTCGAACACTATTTTGCAAAATAGATATCAATCATTCAAACTCCTCTACACGAACATTCTATATATATTTAATAATAAACTACCTTTGTCTTGTAATTCCCATATTCAGGTGTACAAACACGCTGCAACCTCAACTCTTTTAGCAGGCTTCTAGCGAACAAACCAAGGTCATGGTAAGATAAGTTAAAACGAATTTTATGGGCGGGAACAGAAACAAGGTCATGGTGTGTAAATTCTTAATTATAAAGCAAGCTATCGCCAACTCTTCGTTCTCGAGCGAAAAGTGTAAAGGTATCAAATAAATTATCCATATTGATACCATCTAAACAACCCAACTCTAACAGAACAGGGAATGTGTGACGCCTTGTCATTGTTTGTCAGACATGTACGATAACGCTCTTTCTATTGTATTTACTTTTTTCAGTAAATGGTATGCTGCCATTTCCCCACTGCAAGACATGAACTTAGCGTATTATAGAGAATTAATCCATAACTTTGACACCGAGTATTTCAATAAACCTTTTTTTTATTATTAATTAATTAAAATGGTTTGATTGGAGTTTGTATGATTGAGCGGATTGGCAACTTCGACCTAAACTCATCTCAAGTATCTCTCAGGGATGACATTTTAAGCGAGCTCAATTTCACAAACTTCCTCCAGAGATGAGACTGGTTGCGCTGCATTGTAGGTATGATACGGACACTGACAGCTTGGAAAAATTAGGAAGACAACGGTAAATTTCTGTACTTTGATTCGGAAAGAAAGAGTTTTGTGTACTCTTGGTGTAGGCTTTACTTTGTATTCAACAAAGAATTTCTTTGTTTCTTGGACCTATGACTACCTTATCTTATTGGGAAACAAATTGACGGAATTTGAACATTTTGGGTACTCGCATACCTCTACACTTTCGATATTCTTATCAGGCTAGAGATTATTTTCCGATACTTTCGATACCTCGACACCATCGATACTTGCAAAGTATCGGTATCGATCTATACCTCAACTAATAAACTCGATATTTTCTTGATACTTTGGTATTTTTGACATCAATATCTTTCTCTAAAAATAATTGAATGGTAGAACGTTAGGTTTATAACTTGCATCTTAAAGCTTCTTTAATTTGAATTTTATTCATGGCTTTAAGGCCATAAATTATAGGAAAACAATACACTTATATTTTAATTTTAAATAATATATGTATTATTTAACACGTTGAACGACATTTTGAAAAAAGTATCGAAGGTTAGATATAAGTATCATTAGTATCGACTAATTCTCATATCGACCTATCTCCAACTGTTGAGATACAAAATTCTAGAAGTGCAGAGGAAGAAATTCATAAGGGTTTAAGAAATATTGAGTACTAAGTGCAAACATTCGCACACAAACAAAAGTATAAAGGCAGAAAGGTGTCCGATTTTATTCCCCTCACCCCATCCTATATTTGCTTTTCTCGCACTCACTTTGCGTTATGTTGAAAAAATAGCTCCGTGAAGTTGGAATCCCGATATAGAACCCGCCAATGAAACTTGGCTCAAATTTTGTGCTACTTTTGTGCTCTTTTGTGCCATCAATAAAACGTGTTTTTTTTTCTCGCGTCTAAAAAAAGTTATTAGCAATTCTTTTTCCGAATTCCAACTTCAATCTCTTTCCGACTTTCGAATTTCAACTTCGAAACCACCCTATAATTTTGTGCTACTTTTGTGCTTTTTTGTGCCATCAATAAAAAGTTTTTTCTCGCGTCTAAAAAAGTTATAAGCAATTCCTTTTCCGGATTCCAACTTCACGTCTCTCTCCGACTTTCGAATTTCAACTTCTATACCATACAATAATTTTGTGCTACTTTTGTGCTTTTTTGTGCCATCGATAGAAAGTCTTGTGCTCGCGTCTAAAAAAAAAGCTATAAGCAATTATTTTTCCGTATTCCAACCTCATGTCTCTCCCAGACTTACCCATTTAATTGTGTGTTACTTTTGTGCTTTTTGTTCCATCAATAAAAAGTTTTGTGCTTGCGTTTAAAAAGTTATAAGACTAACCAATCCCATCTTTTCTGCACAACTCCTCTGCACTACCCGCCAACGAAACGTATTTTTCTGCTTTCTATTGCCATAAATAAAAAGTTTTGTGCTGGCACCTAACATAAGTTGAAAGTAATTCCTTCTCCGGATTCTAACTTTATATGCTTTGTCGGTCATGACATAGAACCCGTCAAAGAAACGTTGCTCAAGTTATTTCCGAGTTTCGTGCTTCCTATTGCCATCAGTAAATAGTTTTGTGCCCACGAGCAACTAATTTTATGTAACTTTTTTTTTCAGTTTTCCGCGTTTCTTACGAAAATCCGTAAGCAATGATGGAAAAGTCGCAAAAGTTTGATTAGGTAGTACCACATTCAACACATTTTCTACTCAGTATTTATTTGAAGTTAAAGAAAATACAATCCTTTGCAAATATATTATTAAGAAATATCTGGAAATAAGTAAAAGCAAAAGCTTGTTTATATATATGTTCTTGTCCCAATAAGAACGTCGGATTTAATATGGTGTAAAAATTACTCTAGTCTAACAAAACAACAAATATTTTTACATATTTACAGTGTCGAAATGTTCCGATTTAAGAGTGAAAAATAACATCGGGCATAATTCCCCACGCCTTGTACTGCAGGCGTTAACTCTGTCCATGAAATCAAAAGCACTTTTCTTCACATAATTGCTTACAGTTTGGCTGAAGACACGTCGAAACTCCTCCGCCAGTTATATTTGATTTCAGAAACCTGCAAGGACAAAACATCCGCAATAAGCAAAGTCACATGACCTAGCTCGCCAGTTCTGGTCAACATTGTTTGAGAAAACTAGGCCCAAGAATTTCTCACGCAGCAAGGCAGTACTGTAAGAACAGTGTTACCAACCAACCACAATACATTTTGGGCGAATCAAACTCAGAATTATTAAATACGAACATTAACCCTTGTATAGATGTAAAAATGTTTGCCATTTTGTAAATATACAGTAGTCTTCTAAGCATATTAAAACCGGTGCTGTCTCTGGGACACCCTTTATTTATTTATTTTACCATGGAGCTGTAGATCATGAGAAAGGAGGAAACCTTCTGAAGAATCACTAGGTTTGGCAACACTTTGCCACGCATAGCTATACCTTTTTTTTTTTTAAGAAAAAAAATCAGAATTATGCTGGAAACTGTTCAGTCGTTGTTACAAGTGTGGTTGCTATTATCAAATTTTCAAATCAATTGCGAGCCCTGCGAGATAAAACTCTTTTCAGTGATTTCTTTAGCAGATGGTAGTATCGGGATTTAGGTTTGTTTTTAGTGTGTGTTGCTTATACCAGCTACAAGAGGCACATTTTCTTTCGATTAGCTGCAATAGTTTTGTCCACTTATTTATCGTAAGAGATATTATTTAACAGAGTAAAGTTTCTGAAAACGACTGATGGAAACTGTGAAGCTGTTACCAAAGATTTTGAGTACTGCTTGTTGATAATTGCAGAGGTTATTAAAGAGATGGAAGCATTTTATTTTTGTTACCGAAGAGGAGTAGTGCAGAAAAGATGGGATTGGTTAGTCTTAGAACTTTTTTAGACGCGAGCACAAAACTTTTTATTGATGGTACAAAAAGCACAAAAGTAGTACAAAATTATAGGGTGGTTTCCAAGTTGAAATTCGAAAGTCTCGGAGAGACGTGAAGTTGAAATCTGGAAAAATAATTGCTTATAACTACTTTTGTTTAGACGCGAGCACAAAAATTTTCATTGATGGCACAAAAAAGCACAAAAGTAGCACAAAACTTGAGCCAAGTTTCATTGGCGGGTTCTATATCGGGATTCCAACTTCACGGAGCTTGAAAAAATAAGTAGGGTAAGCAAAATATGAACAGTAATTTTATTTCTCTGAATATAATACTCCGATCAAAAGATTCTTGAGTATTCAAAAGAAAAATACGTTAAAGGAACTTTCCTGGTTTCATATATTGGAAAGAAGGCTGCTGAAAATTAAAGATCGATTGGTGAGAAATTTTATTTTCCTTTAGTTCTTTGACCTCGATGCCTAGCATGGATTCTGCTGCACCTAAAAGAAGCTCCTCGTCTCAAGTTTCCGGACAGTGGTTGAGTTCTTTCTTCATTTTCAATGTCACTGTCCCCTTGGTTTACGGATCCTGTAAAACGACGTTCTTTTCTGCAAGTGTGCTGCTGATTTCAATATAAAACAAAGAACTGAAAGCATTCTCAAATTGTGGCTACTTTCATTAATTCACTACCCCTTATGATTATCCAGCCACACATACACATTCCATCATCAAATAAGAAGACACACAATTTGTACTATCGGTTAAATGTGCATGAAAAAAAGAGAGGAAAGAACGGACACAACCGATAGAATGCTGATTTTGTGGGGGTTTGAAACAAATAAGTACTGGTATTGAGTATCGAGAAATTCTAGTATTGACTCATCTCTAATGTATATATTGCATTTAATTACATATGTATCGTTTTCATTTAAGAACAATGTTGAAGAAAGTATCGAGTATCGAAGATCAGAAAAACGTATCGGTATCGAACCATGTCTCACCAAAGACCCATTGATGAATGCTGTCAGAATTACATAAAATTATTTTTTCAATGTCTTCTATAATTTTCAATTTTTTGGTACATTAAAATACAGAAATCATTACATGAGTAGTCAAAGGAAAGTATGTTAAAGTCTTTTCCACCAACCGATTATGTAAACTTCTTTGTTTACAGATTGAAAATTTATATATTTATTATCTTCTGTGTGAAATGAGTTGAAGCCTTAGTAACACACATACGTGTTTTCAACGTTGATTTTAGGTTCATTTCGTTTATTAACCGTTATCGGTTGAAAACAATTATATTTATTTTTAAACCATATTTCAACAAAGACGTCATTGCATTGATAAGACGTTAATATAACGTGTATTGAATGTGTTATTTTTAACTACGGTATAGATTTTGTTTAATGTGTTTCTTGAATGACACAAACTAATTTTTATGTTCTCATGTGCACGTTGAAAACAGGTTGAGTTTTAAACTAGATTTCAACGAAGATAGAAATTCGTTAATAGGGCGTTAATGTGCCGTGTTTTCAACTTTCTTTTATACTATGTTACATATTTCGTTTCACATGTGTATTTCTAATTTTATTGCTAAAACATTATAATTAAAAGCAAATACAATGAAATTAACTATATTTTTAAGTTCTCATTTGCATGTTGAAAACACGTTGAATTTTAAACTATATTTCAACGAACATTTAATTTCGTTAATAGGGCGTTTTCAACTGTGACATAGATTTCGTTTTATGTGCGTTTTTCTGAGAAATACAAATTTAATAGTGCAGCGATGGTCAAAGTGTTAAAGAAGAAAAAATGCGCATAACAAAGAAAGAAGGAAAGTAAGTTCTCTTGTTTCTTATTCTTACATAAGAAACGATGCATCTAGATCTGTGGCACTGTTTTAAACTACCTGTTACTACAAATACCGTAAACAAAGGAGTGATTCTCAAAGTGGATCCATGGATGAAGGGATAAGACGAAGAGCTTACCAACGACGAGTGTGGAACGTGCCTGGTTCGAACCTCACAGTAGCTGTTGTATAATTTACTGTTGGAAAATTAACACAGCATATTATGATAAAAGCAACTGATAAAATGAAAATAAATGTGTGTATACCAACAAACAGCATTCATGCTCTGTTTTGGCGAACTGAACCCGCTTCTTAATTGTACTCAACCATTATTCAACGTCGAGTAAACCGTTGAACAGGTTGAATTTCGGTACATTTACAACGTTAAAATAATGTTTCGGAATTAATAGTTAATCCACGTATTTTCAACGTTTGTGTGCTACTGGAGAGTCCTTTGATGATGCAATATTTACTTCGAGCATGGGGAGAAGGGTCGATAAGGCCTTGTGCCAAGTCGCAGACTTGGTTAAAAATAATGTATATAATACAGAAAAATATTTTGTGTCTCTGCTATTACTGTTGTATTGCCGTATATGTGAATATTTGGTGTATGCGTGTGGGTGAGAGGTCTCTCTCTCTCTCTTTTCTGTACTGCAAATAGTAATAAATTATTTATAGCTAATTCAAGGCCATTACGAGAAAATGTACCTGTAATGTTTTTTCTACGTACTTCCTAATGAAACACATGATTAAGAGTCCTTTCCTCGGGTGATAAGATTAATGATAACCATAATCATTAACTTTGAATGCACCTACCCGCCTATGATTCCTGGAAAATCTCTTAGAGTTTCGCAACGATAGTCTTCTGTTATTAATTAAGGAAAATGTACTGATCCCTTCTTCCCTTCCGCTCTAGCCTTGCGTGTTTTCTTATGCTCTTGTAATGTTTTTGTCATTAGCGCTTTAATTAACGAATCCTTTTATGCTCTCTCTATCTCTTTCGCACTATCTTATTCCATTTCTTGCTCCTCTCTTTCTCTCTCTCTCTCTCTCTCTCTCTCAGGAATTATTTCCTGTGGGAAGATCACAATACGTGAGCAAATTATTTCGGTGGTTGCTTGCAAAAGCCAACATCAGCAGCAAAAGAGCTGCGTTATCTATGTGAACACAATAATTAAATATCGTCCTTGAATTGGATATTTTTTATCGTGATAAAGATTTAAATTAATGTTCTGAATATAATATCCGAATTTCCATTAATACATACTGTAATCTTTAATCCATGTGTTTTATTAAGCTACATTTCATAAGATGTACCAGCGCACTCTATACAAAGTATTTAGAAAAGGATTTAAAAGGATTACAGGTAGAAAGTTCTCAGCAATGCGAACAAGGACTTCGTAACTAATGTTCGATTTCGAGAAAGTTCATCTTGGATTTTGAAAGATTCAGAATCTTTGGTAAATATTGTAAGGATAGTAAACTAGATAAAAAGCTGAAATCTGCAGATTCTTTAGGTAGAACGAAAAATTTGTACTGATGATAAAATTGTGCCTATATATGCACGGAACATATTTTAAATGTAGAAATCATTTGTTTGGTAGTTATGCAAAGAACTTTCACTAAATATGAAAATAGAGTTTTGTGGACAGTTTTCCTGGTCTTTTACTAAAATACAGTACCTATCCGAGAAAACGTTAAACGTATGATTTTTTTTTTCCCCTTGTAATTAGCTTAGTTCAAACATATCTTTAATAAAATTTTAACAATGTTTGAATTTTCAGGGTTTGTTTTCTTCGAAAGTGAAGATTTCTCTTTTTGGTCCATGATTACTAAGGCCTTTTTACTTCCTTTCATGAGAGATTTATCATAAAACAGAACAACATGCTTGCAACTGGAGTGTAAATTTCTTAGTTTTCAGTTTTAACGCGAAAATGTATCAGTTCTTCAAATAGCGTGGTTTTGAATTTTTGACCAGCTGAGAACAGTTTGTGATTTAATTACAATATCCCGAGCTGTCCACTAAACACAGAATATTCTTTGAGTGTAGTGCTGATTTTGTTTCTTTGCCAGGCCCAGCGAGTTAAGTTACATGTCTTTTACTAGATGATGAAGGAGTCGATGCACGGTTTCTACATTGATCTCGATATTCCTGGGCAACTTCCTCACATGTTTGACCGTTGTCTCAAGGGGTATGTGAGAAACACGTTATGCACAGCTGTACGTTTTCCTGATTTTAGAACATCCTTCACATATTCGTCGCTTTCCCGAAATTTCGTATGCCTTCTTTGGACTGTCCAGTCCTAAAAGACATATTTTTCGTGTCAATACACTGGCGTTGCTGGCCCAGCACACACATACAACATCAGCTCCGTATAATGTTGTTCTGAGTCAGGGCCGAAATTGGTGAGAATAGGGGGGTGGGGCATAAATATCTCATCATATTTAAACATCTATCCTGAAGAGAAACTAAGCAACGGAGAAAAATAAAACATATATCTAATTATTAAGGAAAGAATGTCATTTACTGACAAGCAACCAGATTTTTAGTACACCATCATTTTCACTACACTTTTTAGTGGCAAAATGACACTTTTGGCCGTTTTTCGATAGTATTTACACATGTTTAACATCCGTCATGAGCACCTAAGTCTCAGGTCTTGAAGAAAACATCTTTAAAGTGGCAGCCACCATTTCTTGAACACTCTCGCAGTTTTTGAGTTAAGTTGTGACATGCCCTCCTCGGAAAATAGATTAATCTCTTAGGTAGTGCTCGAGATTTGCTGGTGAAAATTTTTCTCTTTAAGTAAGCCCACAAGAAATTGTCACACACTCAGATATCAGGGAAATGAGAGATCTCACTCAGATATCAGGGACAGTTTTAAATACTGTCGAAAAACGGCCAATAATTGTTATATTCAGTTATTTTGCCACTGAAAAATCGTAGTGAAAATGATGATGTACTAAAAATACGTTTATATCTTTAGTTATTTCATTTTGATGAGACACTTTGTCGATTTGGTACTCTTTAAGTTCGTAGATTTTTACCTGAGCATCACTCTTATGCACTTAAGCCGAGTTCAGTCACGAGGAGGTATATTTGATTGCGCTTCTCTAAACATGCATCTTGCACTGGCAGAAGCGAAATATACTAGTTAGATTAGGGTCTACTTTCGGCAACATCCGAATATCGCCTTATCTGTGTTCGTTCCTTGTTTCAGTGTTTGCGGAACGCTTGCAATTGAGCATCCAGAACAGCAGCAGGATGTAATGCACCTGTAATTTCACATGATTTTCGTTTTCCATCACATACATGAATATTCACAGAAATAAAGAGACAATATATTTCATAACTCGAAGACAGTTTAGTATGACAACTATAGATGTCACTATCGTTCGAACACTTAGGAATTTCTAAACAGTTTTCGGGTCTATTTAAAGTACAGAAATTTAAACAGACAATTAATTTGTCTGGACTTTACCACATGTGAGGTGACAGTTTGTCCATATCCATCAGTGGCAACTCTAGAGAGGTGGAGCGGGGCGTACCTATGTGGAAATACTTTCTATTTATAGAATTATTTTAATAATTTATCTCAGAAAAAGCTTCGAGTTTTTGCATATAAATCTAACTTATTTAGAAATATATTTTTTGATGGGGGATACCGGTGTCATATTCCATGATAAAACGTACATATATGAGAGGGAAATGTGGAAAATTTATACTTAAAAGTTACCTAATGGGAATATATAGAAAATGTTCATTCCTGCGCTCCCCTAACAGAAATCTTGCATCCTCATGATAAACTCTTCACATTTTGTACATATTTTAACGCAAAACTAAGACACTTTCCGAAATGTACCTATATATCGTTGCTTATTTCGTTTTAAACTTGTATCTATTTCACAATTACTTGAAGTAATTTCCTGTTTACGTGGGGACGTAGCGAATTGAAATGCATTCGTTATTAAATGGACGACAACAGAAAAGCACTATTTGTACATATATTTACACACTTGGAGTTACTTACTTTCCTTCTCCCTGGAGAAACCATAATGAAGCACTCCTAAAATACTTAACTACTAAAATGAGGATGGGAGGACATGCTGCTTTAAGACATTGAAATGAGAATGGACATTTTACTATTTTATTAGTTAAAATTGAACTACGTTCATAGCTATTAACCTATCCATTTGTCGACCACAATTGAGAATGATTTTGAGCAATATGTTTATACTTTGTAATCAAACCCTGTGTTTCACATAGTTTTTTCTTATATTCACTTGAGAAATCTATGTCTTCACGAAATTGCGTAGCAAATAATTGTTCCTTAGTACTGTCAATAATACTAGCACGTTCTTCTTCTTCTTCTTGTCTTCCGATTAAGCACAAATATACTAAAGTTTGTAGTTGTAGTATAATTCATTGATGATACGAGAATGTTCTGATTGTATGAAGTAGTAACACACACTAGATAAAATTAGACTAAGTTCACTTTCTACCTCACACGAGTAACGAGTAAAATAACAGTTCGGAATTGATATTGACGGGCTGACGAAAGAGTCAAGACTGCCATCAAGATACTAAGTTCTCTCTGGTTTTATTGAATTCTGATTTTGAGTTCTTCTCATGATGGGCTAAAGTTCTAATGGGAGTTGATGGGCTCTAGGAATGGTTCTTACTGTAAATCTGAAAATCCTTGAGTTTCCGTAGATGACAGGAAGGTAATTACAAAATATGAAAGGAGTTTTTGGCACAGGATTTGAAGAAAGGCCTTAGGTCAAAGAGGAATGACAAGGGCTGAGAAATATCTTAGTTGTGTCCTTCTGGTAGTCACGTCTCCTGGATGTTACACATATTTTCTAATACTTGTTTTGTCCATAAACTATTTCTAAAAGTACGTCTCTGAGAGAGTTCACATTAATTAAGAATTATAAACATTGGCAGTTAAGTTCTGGAAATACTTTCGTGCCTAATTATTAGTTAATAGATTTTGTTATTTTATTTCGGTATTTTATTGTCTTTTCCTGTTTTATGGAAACCCTAACAATTATGAATTCTCGTGGTTGTATTGGAATTGTTCTGATGTAATATTCTTAAAGATAATGTGCTTTTCTGTTTGCAAATGGCGTTACTCGTTTCTAAATAGAATTAAATGTTCGTATTTTGTGTATTTGTGAAGGGTTGAACTTTTACCTTTCATTTCGTTTCAATACATTTATAAGTTTTATCTGTTTCATTTTTACTCTGCTAACTCAAAAAAACATATCATTTACCTCTATCTCAAAGCGATACTGAACTAATCAGTGCCAAATATTTCATGAATATATGAAACCAGGGAAAGGAGGGGATAGGTAATCTCGATTGCCCAGTTCTAGTCTAACCCAATATGGACCAAATTGTCTGTTCTAACTCATTTTCTTTTACTCCCATTATTACTGCGTTATTTGATTTTTATGTAATTCTTGCAAAAAATGGAG
Source organism: Lepisma saccharinum (assembly GCA_022664845.1). Lineage (NCBI taxonomy): Eukaryota > Metazoa > Arthropoda > Insecta > Zygentoma > Lepismatidae > Lepisma > Lepisma saccharinum. Next base: position 89,113 of record JAGDQP010000836.1, read on the forward strand.
CGCGTAGTGAAAGCAGGCATAGTAAACTGGGTTAGAACTGAAAACTTTGTGAATGACGGTTTAGATTGGAGGTGGACGATGAGGTTACATGGTGTCTATCTTCCGACGCTATCCGATCACTCCAGTATCGTTACATACAGTCCAATGGACTAACCGTGGTGGTCGTACGGCCTGAGACGTCAGGCTAGCATCTCCAAGGTTCTGTGTTCGAATCCCGGTTGGGGCATGGATGTTTCTAGATTTTAAAACTTAATACCTAGTGGTATTGTGACGGGCCGAGGTCAATAGTTACTAAAATGGCCTACAAAAGCAAAGTTTTTAAGACTCGATGATACATAAGCTAGGAGATTGCCGACAATTCGAGAAAAGTTCACTAAAATTCTAATTTTTATACAAACTTCTAAAAAATTGCACTATATATTTTAGTATGTTATGCACAATTACATTCTATTAGTCTTTATTATTATTCATTATATGCTTAATGATAATTATTTTCCAAAAACTAGTGTAGGTAAGATTGTGCACATGGGTAGGAGAGGCTGCGCATGAGAATAAGATAACATTGCATGGTATGAACCAAAGAGAAACTACCTGTTATTATCCAAAATATCATAGAAGGTTATATTACAAAAAGTAATTAGCTAAAGCAGCAAGAATATTCCTATTAAATGTTACGTTTCTAACTCTTCGTTGTGTTTATAATTTTTTCTAATACAATCGTAAGTGGACAGATGAAAAGAATTTTATACTCTTCATACAAAGCATTCTTTCGTCAGGTAGTGGGTCAGGAAAAAAATAAAACCGAAATCTAGTCCTGATTTATACATAGCTTTGCGCAATCTATCCTCTCATTGTATTAAATGAATGTGTTGTGCAAACTCTCCTACTTGACGCTTGTGCCAAATATCCACATTAGGGACGAGAGATTGCGCAACCTCATGGCTTGATTAGAAATTTCGCGAAAGACCCCCAGCTGTGTACAACACTATTTCTGACAAAGTTAGCTCAGATGTTCCTTGATTTATAATTATCTAACATTAAAATATTTCCTTTGAAAAAATACATAAAGTTTATGAAAATTCAAGAAGTTACCATCTGTCCTGGACGCAAACGTATGGTAAAAAGTTTCAGCGACCACCTTCCATAAATGCAGGAATTTAACGGGCGAGTATTCCAGTAGCGTATTCACTTGTCTTTCACTCTCAACACGTCAGTCCCATTCTTTCCCGTCTATCCGGTATGTGCGCTATCTCTCCTACCGCAAATCCCTTCTGGCTTTATTTTACACATAGTGTAAAGTAAGTTTTTTGTCACAAATTGTAGGAAAAGGAAGCGTAGGTAGCTGCCATGGTCCATATAGATGTTGACCCGCCACTTTTCTGATGTGCCAGGAAAATCAGTTAAAGCAGTTACGATTTATTCAGAATCTCCCGTTTCATCAAGTAATAAACTTGACTATAAGCTTGATTTTCTCTAGTTTACTTTATCCAACTTTGAATAATAGACAATAAACAAAACAAAAGCAGGAAGCGTATTGGTGAGCTATTTTGATGATACATTCATTTCCTCCTAAGAAAATTAACAGTAGTCAGACCTGTGTCAGGATTCACTGGCTGGTCAATATACTGATATACCTCAAGAAAAATATAACGAAAAAGTTTTATTACATTTTTATAAAGCATGGTCTAACTCTAAATAACCACATATCAAAAGTAGGCCAAAATTGGAGCACATTTAAGGGTATAATTATAACATCAAAAAAGTTGGCCGCCATTTCAGCAAAACTCCCAATACTAGTGCATATATATATATAAAAAAAAGCAACAGTTCCAATCCAGGTTAAAACAAACAAATGAACCAAATTTACTGTAAATCTGCATTTAGTAGTTGACTGTCATTACGCATTGGTCTTTTTGACTCTTTTACCACATGGCGGATCAAGAGAGGGAGCCCGGGGGACGACGCACCCTGCTCAGAAGAAAATATAATATTTTTATAGCATTATTTTAACAATTTTACCTCAGAAAAGCTTCGATTTGTTTGCAAACAAAGCTAATTAATCTTACTTACTTACTTACTCTATGGCTTACGTAGCTCGCAAGTTCATCGCCGCAAAAACAAACGTTTGCCATAGGATTCTATCCTGGGCAAGACCTTTCATCACAAACACCTAATTCTCGAAGATCTCTTCTAATATTGCCATCCCAACGTCATCTCGCTCTTCTCAACGGTCTCTTTTCATTCGGCTTTCCAACCAAGATGGAATATAGCCTTCGGTTTTCTCATCCGAGCTACATGACCTTCCCATCTTAGTCGTCGCTATTTCGTTATTCTTACAACATCGGGTGAGTCTTAAAGTCCGTGAAGTTCTTCATTATGCAGTCTCCTCCATTCTCCAGTCATCTCTTCTCGTTTCGACCCGTATATCTTTCTCAAAGCTTTATTTTCAAACACTCGCAATTTATGGGGTCGTTGGTAGGGTCTTATTCCAACTTTCACATCCGTAAACTATTACCGCCAGAATAACCGTTCTGCATATTTTCAGTTTCAACTTTCTTGATATTAATCGCGAGGTTAAGAGTTTCTGAACTGAATAGAAACATGAGTTGCCCGATACTAAGCGACTTCTTATTTCTTCCATCACCTCGTTTTTGTTTGTTACATATACTCCCAATTATTTAAATTTGTTTACTTTCTCTATATTCTCATTTTTAATTGTTATGTATCTACGTATTTCTGTTATTCCCTGTGTTTCGACTTATCATGTATTTTGTCTCTATGTTTACGTGTAGACATATCTCATCGCACGCTTCTAAGACATCGGTGTTACTTTGTAGTGCCTCTATATCTTCCTTTAATAAAACTACATCATCCACGTATATTAACAGTTGATTCAAGCCATTCAACGTTAGTCCCTTTTTGTAGTCTATTATTTTTAAAATCGCATATTCTAAAGCAAAGTCAAACAGTAGTGCATACTTTGCTTATGAGGTTACTGAGACATAACCTCACTAGTCAAACCATTTTATTTTTTTTGACAAACCTCAGTAGTCGAATCTAATTTATCTATAAATATAAATTGTAATGGATACCGGTATAAAACTTAGCAATATGTGGAATAATATGATAAATTGATACGTAAAAAATTCACTGAAGGGGAAAAATAATGAAAATGTTTCTGGTCTTACCAAAATCTTGGGTCTATCAGTTTTATCATATTTATTATATTAATGTCCTACATTTGTATGTACTAAATGTATCATGCTATCATATGAAGGCGTAGCTTTCTTTCTTTTAGTTTATTTTAAATTTCTGTTGGCTGAATGAAACAACATTTATTTTGTTTAATAAAATTTCAGTTTTTTAATTTGTAGTTTCTGTTTTGTTTTTTTTATCAACAATCATGTTCTCTCTCTGTGTGATGATGCATTTTATCGTTTGTGAGTGAAACTAAGATATAAGATAAGATAGGTTTCAATTGACAGATCATAACCTTTTAAAAATACTTTTATTTTTTTATTTTATTTTAAATAGTTAGCTTAAATGATTCAATAGACTTTTCACCATGTGTGTGGTTTATTTAATATAGCTTTTCTCAACTTTCAATAAAATACTCCCAGTGTCTGCTATAACACTTTATTTAATTTGGTTAAGTAGTCACATACTCTTTCTTTGGGTTAGATAAAAAAATCGGATATCGGTTTGTGTGTGTAATTGTCCACAACAGAATTCTAGCACAGTAGCAACTGCATTACTCATCAATCAAAAGAAAAAATGGGACTTAAATATCATCATCATTTGAAAGGGATGTGTGTCAGTAGCGGATCCAGAGAGGGGTGCAGGGTGCTAGCGCCCCCTCCTCAAGATAAAATACTTTTTTATAGTATTATTTCAACACTCATCTCAGAACAGCTTCGATTTATTTTCGGATAAATCTATCTTACCTAAAAATATAATCAATTTTTCATGATACCGGTGTCATATTTCTTGTTGAAATTTAGGAATATCAGAGGAAATATAAATTTATACTTAAAATTGCACTTAGTGGTAAAATATCGAAAATGTCTTGGTCATTACTACCTGCGAACCTACTCACGAAAATTATGGATCCGCTACTGATGTGTGTTTCATGTTTTAAAAGTTGTCCTCTTGGCAAGATTTACTAGTCGCAGTGCATTCAAGTCCATACTTCTAACAACTACGTATAAATTTGTTTCATCCACCTGAACAATTGCAGCAAAGATTTCCCTACATCCCCAATACCCCATTAAAATTTAGGGTAGCCCCCAAGAAAAACTAAACCCTGGTCCCTGATATGGAGAGTCGACAAACCATTTTCGAAGTAAGCAAACAATTATCATAGAAAGAGAGAGAGAAAGAAGATGAGAAGAGAAAGGTTTATGAAAGTATTGAAAGGAGTATTGCCCAAAAGTGCCGTTTTCTGCCCTCAACCGATTTTAATGAAATTTTGCACGTAATATTTAGATAATATGAGAGTTCCAATAATCCAAATCCTATGTCCATACCACTTCAGGTTATCATGGAAAGCACGTCCATAATTAACTACTTCCGGATTCGAATTTTATAGTGTTGTTCAAAATAAATTCTGATATCTCCAGAATGGTTTAAGCTATAAGATCCAAATTTCGTATGGTAAGTAATACGCATGTTACAGTATAAACCAAACGACTATATCTCTAACCGTTTTGGAAATACAAAATAATTTTCTTATGTAAACGTTCAATTTTCCTTATAAAAAATTCACATTTCCCAGGAAACTGTGTGTTGTTTAACCATTATCCTCCACTAGTTACAAAACGATACTTCCATCAAATAATCTCCATCTCATGTAGAAGAACGTATTCAAAAATTATTTTGTAACTGATGGGGGCTGATGTTTAGAAAAAACCTTTTATACTCTAAAGTTGAGTACCTCACGTGGGAGTATATGTTTGAAATTCAGCTAAATAAACCTTCACAAGTCTGAAAGTTCTTATAATATCCAAACCACATTTTGTGTGACAACTACATTTTGTATTTTTCTGCTATCCCACCATTCATTATTGACATTTTCTTGTAAACCATTAGTTTTCTCCACAAGTAACTGCATTTTTTCTTGCGACATATTCATCTGTAGACATGTCTCTCACAAGCGCAGACTGATAAACGTTGCCAATGGAACACGATACGGACGTACTCTATATTACCTACTTGTGTGTTTGGTATTACATGATCCGGAGCCTTCCACTGCTTAACTCTGCTATTCGCATATTGCACCACCCGCTGTATTCCTGTTACTATCGTTGATTTATTTGCCTACAAGGTCGTGTGCTTTTTTGTCCTTTCTTCAGGAACTCGGGCATTTCAGATTAGAAACCAAGTCTGATAGAAGATGGAGTGAATGCTGTAGGCCTATATTGACGACAAAATTATTTCTTCTTGAAGACATGCTCGCATTTCTTCGATGATGTTTATAAGCATGTGTTCTGATATTTAAGCGTCCTAGAGCCATCGGGATAAGCATTAAATATTTTCTATTTCAAACACGGCTGATGTTATTGTGATATGTTCATAATATCGGTATTTCTCACACAAAATGTGGTTTGGATATCATAAGAACTTTCAGACATATGATGGTTTATTTAGCTGAATTTCAACCATATATTCCACATGAGGTACTCAACTTTAGACTATAAAATGTTTCTTCTAATCATCAGCCCCCATCAGTTACAACATGATTTTTAATATGATATTCTACATGACACGGAGATTCTTTGAACGAAGTATCGTTTTGTAACTAGTGAAGGCTGATGATTAAACAACACAAAGTTACCTAGAAAAGGTGCATTTTGTATAAGTAAATTTGAACGTTTACTTAAGAAAATTAATTTTTATCTCCAAAACGGTTACAGATAAAAATCTTTCGGGTTACACTGTAACATTGTCATTATATTAGTACTTTTCAAACAAAATCTGGATTTAATAGTTTAAACCATTGCGGAGATATCTGAATTTATTTTGAACAATACTATAAAAATTGGAATCCGGAAGTACTAACTTTTTTTAGTATATTTTTTTTCTTTTAACCATCAGCAGTCATCAGTTACAAAATAATTTTTGAATATGTTATTCTACATTACATGAAGATAATTTGAGCGAAGTATCGTTTTATAACTAATGGGGGCTGATGGTTAAACAACACACAGTTTCCTGGGAAAGGTGCATTTTTTATAAGGAAAATTGAACGTTTGCATAAGAAAATTATTTTTTGTCTCCAAAACGGTTAAAGATATAGTCGTTTGTTTTACAGTGTAATATGCTTATTATATTATAACTTACTACAAAATTTGGATTTTATAGCTTACACTATTCTGACGAAATCAGAATTTATTTTGAACAACACTATAAAAATTCTAATCCGGGAGTGGTTAATTATGGACGCGCTTTCCATGATAACCTGAAGTGGTATGGACAAAGGATTTGGATTATATTACGTTCAAAATTTCATTAAAATCGGTTGAGGACAGAAAACGGCCCTGATATGCACATTTTGGCTGTACTACAAAATGAGCACATCATGAGAAAATGATTATGATTAATAGGTGGGATATTATCAAAGACTCTTGGTCTAGGTTCTTTATTCAAATCACATTAATGTGATGAAAATTCCAGCGCCCCACGATAAAGCTAGTAAAGCGCAAAAGTCGACATCACAGTTATAAGAGAGACAGAAACCTTCACACAAGTTACTTTCCAATTCCAGAAAAGGTCTATTGGATACTTTACTGTTCGAATGATTGTTGGCTGACCTTATTGAATCAGGCGGGAACAGCTGCAAGGCGTGAACGGTGATCTACTATTGACTCCGCTAACTCAGACTCAGCAATCACGGTGTCGATTCCTGTATTCCGGTAGGCATTTAGCTCGGGCCTTCCATTCACACCTGCTAACAGATTCTTCAATTTGAGGGTGGCACCCACACGTCTGGTTTCTTATTGACGAATAAAGTGGATCAACCTCCAATGTAGTATATCATATGTATATACGAGTTCTTTTTGTGACTATCAGATTACCGTGCTTGCTCACTATCTACCACGTTTATATCTCTTTTCGTATGTGAGGCGATGTATACACTTCGTGTGCATTATGTGTACCCCTTCTGTCAAGCATCAGTTTACTATATACTACAATAGACCTTGCTCTATTTGTGTTAAAGTTTACATTTTCTGTACATCTTTTGCCAAGCAGGTTGTGATGACCTCCATTAGAGGATTTCTGTACGAGTTTCTTGGTTTCTTTTTAAGCTCTAGTTCTAGATCCATTTGTTTCCCTAGTTGGTCTTAGAATTCACTAACTTCTTTTTAATTATTTCCCATATTTCAATTTATTTTTTGAACGTTTTTAGTTTTCAGTTGTAGGAATACATCTTCTTCATAGCGTTGTTTTCCTAGGATGTCTAGCCCCGCTGATTATTCTGTGGGTTTGATAGTGATGTCTTATCTTGATTTAAGTTTGTTTATTCCATGTCTTTGTTTTGGAGTCAGGTTTCGTTATGCTCTGATTTTAAGGAGTACTAACATAATCTCCTGTAGATGGCCAGCATGCTCTCGTATATAGAATGGATGATATGTCTGTTTCCAAATGACTTATCTTTGATTTTGCGAGGGACGTTTTTTTTTCTCACGTAGTGCCTTCTGGCAATACTTATCCAGGTTGTGGCTGAAACTTTTCACGGTTGTATGGGGATTATAGTATTCGGTTAAGTGTGGGACAGGACGAAAAGGTTCGGTGCCTAAGACTTCTACCCCATGTTTAGTTAAATTTTCCTTTGCCAGGTTGTTAATAAGAGATTCATTCATTTTGATTTTTCTGTTGAGCATCTGCCCCTTTTTCTTTTTCTCTTCTATACGCAGCTTGTGGGTTGGAGAAGAATCTTCATTTTTTATAAGGTTTTATGATTGTGAAAGACATTTCTCGCTTTACAGAATGTTTTGTTGATCCTGAAAAGGACGGTGCTTGCTGTTGCAATTTTGATTCATTTTTCGAACCGGTTCCCTATGGTTTCCCTTCTGGGACGTCTGGGTAGCTGTGTCTCTGACTTTTGAGAGTAGAGGTTGGAGTTACTTGTAGATTTCTTTTCGAGAAGTCCAGCACTAAGTCCAATTGGCACATTCAACTATGTTCCTTCGTAGCCTCCGAACAAAAGTGGGCTTTTCACTCCTTCAAACTGAATTCCGTTTTTTCCAACTTCGGTATTGTCTGTAGTGGATGGCAACCTCCTCGTTGATACTTAACTCCGCTCTTCGCAGAATAGGTGTGATGTTCTCTTAAAAATTGTCTGTTGCTTTGGTGAATTCAACCAAATTTAAGTCAGATTTCTTGAGTCGTATTAAGTTCTGCCATCTTGTATCTTTCTCCTGATCTCTAACTCAAAGTGCTGGATAAGGTGTCATTTGCATAGTAGCTTGCGCAGTGTCCTGAAGCCTTTTTCCTGGTCACCTCTCAGCCTATAGTTTGGCCTAGAGGGACCACCGTTTCCTTGTCGTCCAACCTCCATGTCCAGTATTTCGTCCAAGGTATGTTCAGCTCCGGCAGGACTATGGATATTTCTGCTTTAAGTGTGTCCAAAATATTGTACTAAGAAGTATATATTTTACAAGATCTCTTTATATGCAAGGTTTAGTTTTGTACTTAGGAGTGCAAGTAGGGTAACCCGAGTCTATTTCGTTCAAGGGGCAACACATGTCAATACGGTTATGATTTGCGAGATTCTTTTTCAGTCTTTACTCTATCGACTAAAGTGCCGTAGGGAGAAATCTGGAAAATAATGACGTGATTGGCCTATTTTTTCATTCTGATCGATATAGCTCCCTCTGATTGAAATATACATAGGCTACCATATATAAAACAACAGTTTGCAGTAATATCCAATAGCATGAAGAATTACCCATTTTCTATAATTATTTTAAGATAACTGCAACCTTCAGCTCGCTGCTCCAAAAAAGTAGGTAACAACTATTTCGAACAACTGTTTCCTTTAGCAAGGACATCTGGCAATATCATGTCTTGGTGATAAGTTACATTGAAGTTGGCCGTAAATATTAGTCTGTGAACAGCCTGATGGAGCTAGTTGTAATTCTCAATTCTAAAAAAACTCTTGGTCACTTTATATATTATGTAAAATGTGATAGGAATATGTTTTTATATGTTAATTTTATTCACATATATTTATTGAAAGTAAATTCGTGTAGTAGATCTTAGTGCTTATTCCTTCTAAAAGTTAACTAATACATCTGTCCTTAACCTTTAATGATCCATATAAATGCATATTATTATGAAAATAATAGTTGATGGTTCATCTGAATTTTCCATCGAAGAACAACTATTCTTATTTCTAGTTTATCTTGATACAAGATAAACCCGTAATATTGTTGGTTTCCTGCCTGCCAGAAATGGTTTGTAATGAACATCCTAACTACATAGAGGGAAGTTAATATAGATTTTGCTTACACCTCCCATAAAAATGTCAATACCTCCTAAACGAAAAAGCCTGTTCAGAAAAATGTCTAGAGAAGGTTTTTTCTCCATCATTATTGGTGTGAGTTTGTCTCTTTCGCTACTCCAGTCCTATTAAGTCTTCACAAACATCTATCCATGCCATAGCTTGCAGGTAAGTTCGTTGCGATTGACGTTTTGTAGCTGAAATTTTGCGTCGTAATCGCTCTGATGTGACAAATGTTCTGGCATCTACCACTTTCCTGCAAAGGTAGCTATACAGCAATAAATTCCATACTATTAGACTCGATTACATTAAACAACGACACCATTGCCTTACATCCCACTCTTTTCAATTTCTTTTCCTCTGTTTAGAGAATAGAAAATCTGAATAGTCATGCAAGACAACATTATTGTTGATGATCTATTCGCAAATTGACTTTTCCACTATACCGCAGTGCCACATCCAGTGTGGCAAATGTGACGCATCTATGGATCCAACAAGCTCGTACATACGTCTTTCCCAAACAAAAACTTCAAGACTGGAATATTGTACACTTGCTTCTCCTTTGTCTGATCGGAGATAGAGCTTTCAGTTCTCTGTTTTTCCATAGTACAGAAGCAATATTAAAAATGTGACTATCATTTCCGACAATATGAGTTAATTTTGTGGTTTAGCTGCAGCTTTTACTGTGATGTACAGCGTGTGGAATATGCAATGCATCTACAGCGTTTACTGTGTCAGTATCTGCGTGTGTGTCTGCTTGTATCACAAGGCATTCTTTTGTCTCAGGTGTATTGTGATCATTTCAATGAATGCTTTTGTTGTTGTTGTTGTTGTTGCCTTTAAAAAAATCCTTCTTCTTCTCCAAACATTTAGTTCCTTTCCTAGTATAGACAATATTTTTCACCGCTTTTGCCTTTCGATTGCTCGCGGGTATTGTACTTTATGGTAGGTTCTCCAGACCATTCAGCAATTAAATTGTAAGTGCTTCCTTGAGTCCATCGAAAACATGGTGGTCAGTGTTAAGAAAAGTCTGAGGGATTGCGTCATCCACAGAAGTAGTTCGATTTTTTATAGCATCAAGAAGTGTTGATTTGTCTCTTTTATTAAGTTTATGTCTAGCTTTAGACGGCAGGTGGATATGGAGTTTATACTTTTATCACTCCATCTAACCTTAGCTCTACCAGGAATATTTGATATTAAAGAACAGACCAATATTTCTGACTTCTGCTACACGGATAGCCTTACTGATGTGAAAGTTTTTGTCTTATTCTGCGTTTGTATGAATTTAAGGATACGAACTGACCTTCCATGTTCTAACAATGTCTTCACCAGCAATGAAAAAGATATGCACATTTACACCAGCATTCCAGCAATATCATCTCCAATGACAGTGGGGAATGTTGCTTTAGCAATCACACCAATTTTATTCCATCTCCTTTTTCCCGGATTCTCCTTGCAGCAATAGCTTTTTTGTTCGGTTCGCTAATTATTGTATATTGCATATCACAAAAGCCTATACTCAAATTATAGGCCGATGATGCAAAACATTGTCCAGACCTTTTGGTGATCTGTCATTCCATTACCTCTTATTAACCCTCCTGTTGTTTTCAGTAACCTCATAAGCTTATGGTCAGTAACCAAGTCCAGCCCAGCAGTTATTGTTCCAATTGATGATAAATTGATAATATACCCCCACATGAACTCACGATACACTTCAGGGTTTACTTTCTTCAAATCGGTCGTAGTTTGAAGGTAGAGAGAACCAGATTTCGGGCATTTTTATGGCCGGTAACAGCAAATATAGGTAAAAGATCCGACAGAGCATTGAAGTGGTCCTGATCGTGAACCTAACAGCCTCAATCAGCTCAATGTCTACACCTACAAATAAATATAATTGGTAAAAAGAACATGTAAAGAATACATCGATGATCAGGAGATTGTCAGAGCATATTGAATACAAAATTTATACCCAAAACGCTACGTTTTATACACAGTTAGGTCGCTCGTTTAACAAACAAAAAATTATGAACGGAAGTGGCAACTTCAGCGTCAGTCAAAATAGACTGATTCGATTGTTCGAGTTTCTAATCCTGGACACGTATACTTCACCGCTCCTTCGGTAATGTAAAAACAAGGAGTGAAGTAAGTGCAAAAACATAATGTACGAAGGCGTATGTGCCTCCTTCTAGTCACATCGCCCCTTTTACACATGGCATTCAATTGCACAGGTTGGAAACTCAATGATACCAAACAATTGAACCGATCTACTTCGACTGGCCCCTCAAGTTGGAAATTGCAGGTTAAACATTATAAATATGCAAGCTAAATAGGTTACGGTAGCGAAGAAGGACAAATTAAAAAAGATAACCATTATGAAATAATAACAGAGCGCCAAAAAGACACATATCGTCGAAAAAGGTAACGTCATATTTACAAGCTTTCCAATGCTCCAACTTTGGCCTACTTTTGTTATGTTATTATATGAACCAAACACTACAAGAAAACCTCACAAAATAATTTTTTGCGCTTTTTAGAGTTTGATTTCTATTTTCTTTAGACTGACTGGACTAGTAAGCGAAAGAATTGCCGTATTTCGAGGCATCATTTAAACAAGGAATAACTAGAAATGTGACGTGCGTTAGTTTCCAATCTTTTAAAATTAAAACAAGAGGATTTCTCGAATATCATAATGAGAAATCTTCATTGTACCCTTTCTGATTGTATTCTGCAGAAGTTGTAACGAGAGATTGCATTCAAAGAGACTAAATTCTAAAGCATATCCCGGATCTCAGATTTAATCAGCACCAGCTCTGAGCTTTGTGCAAGAAGACTTCAAACTCTTCTCTCGTCTTTGTGGGATACCAAAAGCTTAGGATGCTCTTCTCTGTTTCAATTAAACGACATCCAAAAACCAAATATCTTTTTGTTCCCCTTTCTTCATCGTTGTGTACAGTGACACAAGCTGTGCTACAAGAGAGTCTTTTGTTCTTCTGCTCCATCTCTGAATTTCAAGTATCACGTAAAACAAAGTATGATCATTTTATTAGGATAGAAATGTTTTGTCTTCTCACTCTATTTTACTGTGGTGAAAAGAACATTGGATTGGCATTTCAAAAATAAAAGAAATGAAATACTATACAGGGTGCGGTATATTATATCTACCAATTTTTGGTTGTCATCCGTGTTGGACTGCACATCAGGATACGCGATACTATTACATACATACTGTAAATCTGTGAAGAGAAAGGTAAATATGTATTGGTAGTAGTAGTCTCGTTAAATTACGTCAGATCAAGTTCGATAGATTAAGTAAGATTAGACGATACTCGGGGATATATCTAAATCTCAGCCCAACTTAAGAGTAAATTTAATATACTTCATTCCAGATTTCTTCGCATACGGAAACGATCCAGTTCGATGAAGAAAGTGGGTCCTAAAGCAGTAAATATAAATAAAGAAACGCTGACAACGTAATGATGTTTGATCACCATTTACATATGAATAGCAAAAACCACTTTTCGTTGCCACACAGAATACAATACACAACAGGTGATTCTACACAGCGTTTAAAATTACCATTGTATCTCTGCACAATCCTTCCTAAACGATATTCTGTAGTATACTATAAAAACAAATTATTGCTTTAATTTACTAAATCATCAATTTTCGCATATTGTTTTGATGAAAAGAAAAACTTAGAAAAATAACAAGGAAACTGTTTCCGGTGCGACACGAAAATCAGCATAAAACTTCCACAATGCGTTCCTGATGTGTTAAAATTAACACTTCTGTAGTATTACTATGTTTCGCAGTTTCGCGGTACACAACTTACAGGTATTAATTTCTTTTAATTTGTTCTGAACGCCTGAACAGTAGGCAATACTTCATGCATGTGTGTTTATGTTAAGCATTTCCTATTCAGTTTTATATACATCCATTTCCGAGCTCCCAAACATCGTGCCTGAGTGGGAGTTAACGGGCAGAACTTTAGTTATGGTACCAACGCAACATTCGACTCGTGAAATTGATACAAACTATGAAAATTTTCAAGCACGATGTTTGGAAGTAGTGTTCGAACCTACGTGCTTCCCCTTCCCAATGCGCAATGCTGCATTGAAATTCGCGGTGTTAACGTATTTGTCATAGGGCTTGGTTGCTATTGGATCACAAAACATGAGATATCACGTTTAAATATATCACAGTGAGTTCCTTTAACGATGACAGTGAGTTCCACTAACGATAACAGTGAGAGCGCTCATAACTTTAAATAGTGTAAAATATTACCTTACCTACCTGTTTTACTTTATAATATTTGAGAGCTGCAAATGCAATTTCCCGCAAAGTTATCAAAGAAACTAGTAAATAACCACATGTTTTGTTTTTTTAAATAGAACCTAAAAACCATTGACATGATGTGTCACTTGACCCATGTTGTTATTTAAGATAATTTCACTTTTTGCCACTAGACCACAATAAAATGGGACAGCATGGAATGCTTGACCATGATGGTACATTCTCGATTAAATTAACAGAAGCGTGTGTCGGAATTCCTCCTGGAAATCAATTGGTTACTAAATTAACGGAATGGGAAGTTTCGTTTGGGTCACCCTATATTTATATAATAGTCGCATTTGGCAGGGATCAGAGGAATTAATTAACGTGTTAACTTCATGAATAACATTAATCTAACATTAAAATTATTTTCAGTGCAACCTTTTTAAAAAATGTGAATGCAAAATACACATCTTCAAGACACATATCTATATATGAAATGTTGCCTACCGTTCAGACATCAGAATAAAATTTTGAAAACTTTGAAGTCCTATAACTCGTGTTCCACGAAACTCCGAAATGTAGTACTACAGGAGTGTTCATTTGAACACATCATCAATGCACTGTGGAAGTTTCATGCTAATTTTCGTGTTCCACAGGGGACAGTTTCCTTTTAAGTAAGTATCCTTCGCTACTTAGAACACGATCATCATTGCTGGGAAGTTAGTATGGATAATTTTGGAACACCTGAATGATCTGTCCATAGCAACAGCTCACTTTGTGTGTTTACGTTTTGGTTTAAGTTTTTTCTCATCAGATAAAAACAGGGCATGTTCTATGTTCTTCGAATTAGTTCACCTTGTTGAGTAATCCCTGTTTACGAAGACATGACTTGACCTCGCCTCATTGAATATGACTTGTAGCACAGGTCTTCGTGCACCGCAGAACAAATTGTGCCCGCAAAGAGATGAGCCCCTTCGGATGGTCCTCTGGCACTTTCTGGGTTTATTATCAATAATGTTCTGCTCCTGTTGTATAAACTAGGGTGTCCTGATAGTGTCCAGACCTTGAGCTTGCCGTTTTCTTATGGATACAGATGCCACATTTCCCCTGCAAACCTCAAATTCCTTTCACACATCGTGCACAAATAATCTGGTGTTCCCTCTATCCATATTACCATGTTCTGCGCACATAGCGTCAGTTACAGGGCTCCTCTTCATTTCGTGCGTCAAGTTATTTTCGACCATGATACACTTTAATCATGAACGCGTACTCATTAGTTCCAAGGAGTCTACAAATTTCATGTCAACAAATACCCTACACACCTCGTTTATGTACATACGTAAGAACATCTACTCCTACATATCGTCTTGAGTTAGTAACACTATATCATTAGGATGAAATTGTATTATAAACAACTTACAAACATCACATTTAAATATCAAAATTAAGATTTAATTACATTTTTTCTCCTGAGTTGAAAACATTGTTAATATTAAGGCTTAAATCAACTTCTGCACTTTGTACTACAAATAGTCAGCCAGAATCATTTCGTTGAAGATTGTTTGGCCCGTTGTCGCCTCTATCCATACCCAAAATCAAGAAGAAAATCTATACTTTACAAAAAAAAAAAAAAAAAAGTACTCTCATTATGGAACTAGATAACAACGAATAACTAGTTTTAACTTTCCTGCGTCTCTCTTGAAAAGCAAAATTATTCCATATAAATATAAAGCTCGCAATATAACAAGAAGCAAGATAAAAAATATAAAAAATTATCAGAAATCACGAAAAGAAAAGGAAAATTCCCAGTTATAACAAAACTTTCAAAGAAAAAAGCAGGACAAACCATGGTTTAATCCAAATTTACCACGCAATTTTACATCTAGTCAGAAAAAAAACTAAAAAATTTAATGTACAACCATGTTTATATTTCAATAACGGAAGGATTACAGATCAACTAATGCAACAAAATTTTTACTAAGCTTTTAAAAGGAAAATCATTTTGACATGTTAACATTTCTTCTTGAATTCGAATTCAAAACACGTCTCCAAGTATCTGCGTACTTGAAATATTGATCTCCTCGAAATTGCATCTTCTTTGCCATCCACCATCTTGCGTATGGAAGAAAACCACGAAATCCCTATTGTTTTAGGGACACCATACAGATAATATTTATATGAAATCTATATCATATGTTATTATACTTACATTTGATTTTAGGCAACGTTTAAATTAACTCCAGGTGCGGTTGAATGAAAAAAATCTAGTAGAATAAACACTGCAAGAAAAATATAGACATCTGTAGCCGTTAACTGCGTAAGACCCCTGGCCACTTAGGTAGATGTGCTCATTAAGGAATTCTTCTGCGAACGAGGCTGATACAACTTTGAGTTCAAAATCCGTTCAGGGCGTGGATTTTCCCTTTTTTCTTCACTTCAGATCCAGAGGAAGGTATTGACAAATCACCATTGGTTCATCTTGTCCAAAGGCCTTCCGAGTTCTTTTAAATTTTCTTTCATTTATTACTTGCATTATCCTCACTATACGTTGTATTTAGTCTGGAAACGAGACTTGGAGCCCGAACTCTTGGAGATAAGGTTTAATAGTGTAGTCCCCAAATGCTGCGCAATCGGAAAATACAGTAGCCCCAAAATCAAATAGAAAGTGTAAAGGGCAACTGGAAGAGAGCAGAGCGCACAATAAGAGGACAGAAGTATAAGTAATACAAGATATCCGTGCATATCGAGTAGAAGGTACAGTGAAATAATTAATTATTGCATTCCTTCGTTGTTCAAGGAACAACCTACAGTAAACAGAATCAATGATCTACACTGCAACAACCGTAGTTCACAATTGACTACTACAACTGGTCAACTACTGATGCAACTACACCTTCAGCAATATATTTGTATGTTGTCGTGTTAAATGAAATAAATGCGAGCTGCTTTTTCTTTGACTTATTCTGCATGATCTTAGGGTTTGTTTCGTATATTTTTTTCTATTATATAAACGTCAGTTCCTGCTTAGAGTTGAAATTTTCTTTATTTGGTCAAACATTGATACGGTCACCATATAAATCACATTATTGAATTGTAATCACATTTAATTTACACGTGAAGGTTTGGTATTATGGTTAAAGAATACAAACATACACAGATAATTTGTGAGTACTAATAAAATATTGTATAGCTCATCATAAAGAGTAACCAAAACTTACAGTGAACATAGAAAGCTGCATAACGAAAAACAATTCCCCAAAGTGTATGAAATATAATGAATACTACTAACATTTCCATTAGTCAGTTTCCTTGTAATTACTTAAAATCTATGAGAAAAATTAGAACAGTAATCCTTCTCTTTAAATTCTCGAATTAACATATTGACGGCATAATGAAAAGCATAGAAAAACACTTTTAATTGTCTCCATGCCATCAATTTATATCAACATTTTATATTTCGACAGAAGTTTTCTCTAACACTCACCTGTGAAATGTGACATTGGGATCCTTCTTCTTGTATCTGTTTATGTATCCAAAAGCGACGCAACTCAACTCATTGCCAATTTAAAAATCACCCAGAATGATCTGATTATTTGGATGTCTGTAAATATAATACTTCAATTTTATTCCATATGCAATATGGCGGACCGTGACACATACAACTGGGGCGGCGGCCATTTTCGGCTTCAATTTATTTTAGAAATAGGGGTACGATTGGGCGTCTCCTTCTATTTTAATTCCTTCATGTGCTAAACAAGCTACAACGGGACGATGCAAATAGTACACTCCACAGTGCACAGTTGGCATCGGATACAGGGTGAATCATGCGAGTCGTGTCAACGCGTGCCGGGATTGGCCCGCTTCCATACGTGAACTAAACCGAGCTGAACCAGGCTAGGTATGCTCTACGATTGTCGTTTTTTCCTATCGAACGAAAAGTAAAAGCAGGTTTAAATCTGGGAGGAATTAGATTAGAAGGAGACGCCCAAGCTACCAAATTTTGAAGCTGAAAATGGCCGCCCGTCAATCGTCGCCATCTTGCGTATGGAAGAAAACCACGAAATCCCTATTGTTTTATGTACACCATACAGATAATATTTATATGAAATCTATATCATATGTTATTATACTTACATTTGTATTTTTAGGCAAAGTTTAAATTAACTCCAGGTGCCAAAAATCTAGCAGAATAAACACTGCACAATGAAAAATATTGACATCTGTAGACGTTAAGACTCCTGGCCACAAAGGCAGATATGCTCATTGCGGAATTCTTCTGCGAACGCGGCCGACACGGCTTTATAAGTTCAAAATCCGTTCAGGGCGTGGATGTTTCTCTTTTTTCTTCACTTCTAATCCAGAGGAAGGTAATGACAAATCACCATTCGTTCACCTTGTCCAGAGGCCTTCTCAGTCCTTTTAAATTTTTCTTCATTTATTACTTGTATTATCCTCACTATACGTAGGTTTAACTTGTATTTATTTATTTATTGACTTATTTTCCATGGCGGAGTTAAGGCCACAAATGCCTTCTCTTCCACTCAACCATGTACATACAAAATCTAAATAAGCTATCAACGTTAATACAGGTATAATTGGTTAATAATTAAGAAAAAGAATAAACACTAAATTAGTACACATAACTACATAAAGAAAAAAACACGTGTAAACAGATACAATGCACACACACACACACACACGCACATATATCATTAAGAAAATCTAAACCAGAAAAAAAATGCCTACACTGTAACTTAGATAAATTAGTTATTAATTCCAGATTAAATTCCGTAGAGGGGTAAACGAATAGGTAATTTTTTTGGAATTTGTTAATATTTAAAAATGTAAGCATTGCCGTCTCGAATTAATGGAGAATAAAACAGAGAATAGTGCTTCTAAGATTCAGAAAGCGTATAGTGTTAAATCTGTTCTAGTGTTCATTTCGAAAAGATTTGTTACAATTTAGTCTCTCATTCACCTGGTCTATAGCATGCGAAGCTACATGGTGACCATACCAGTAATGGACCAGTCGCCAGTGGTTGACTAATAAGGGAGACAAACAGTAATAATAGTTTATATTGGATATAGTATTAAACACAGTACGTGTTATACTTCCATAAGGTTTAATAGTGTAGTCCCCAAATGCTGTGCAATCAGGAAATACAGTAGCCCCAAAATCAAATAAAAAGTGTAAAGGGCATCTGGAAGAGAAAAAGAGCGCACAATAAGAGGACAGAAGTATAAGTAATACAATATATCCGTGCATATAGAGTAGAAGGTACAGTGAAATAATTAATTATTGCATTCCTTCGTTGTTCAAGGAACAATCAATGATCTACATTGCAACAACCGTAGTTCACAATTGGTTACTACAATTGATCAACTACTGGTTTGAGTTGTAGTGCGTCATTGGTTCACAGCCTTCTAGTGATCTCTCCACATACTATAAACGATTCCCTGGGCAGAAGATGAACCCAATGAACTGTAATAATGACAAATCAGACAGTGTTATCCTAACGGACGTCCGTAAAAAAAAAAAAAAATATGCTTTTCTCATAACAACTGGGAAAGAGATTGCTAGCAGACGACTTCTTGGCCCAAATATGACAGAAAGCGCAACGTTCAATTTGGGAGTGCTTCAGTGCTGCATATGTTCGATCTAGTGGTAATATATTAATGGTCTCAGCAGAGCCAATAACTGGTACACGTCTTCAGACATCAAAAATGTATTGTGAACGTAAGGGCTAAAAGATGGGAATGAAGTGTGCCAACTATTGGTAATTTTGCTCTTTTGAAGTAAAAATATTAATAAAAAAATGTTCTGCATTTTTGTTTTTCAGTGCAAAATTAATTTCGGGAAAGATCTAACAAGTTACACTTTTTCAAGTGGACACTCAGATCTAGAAGATATAATAAATAATAAAATAATAATTCACAGCCATATTCAATCCACTATCGGATGAGACCACTCCCGGAGGGAGAGTTGGTCTACTGCTCCCACGCTCACCAAATGTGTTGATAGAGGAGAGCCGAAGCTATCAATTATGATCGCCAATGTATTTTATTCACAGCAGCTCCGTAATTGTATCACGATGCGGGTGGGTACCGTTCCAGACCCTTTCGCTTTGGAAAGAATCCCTCGGGACCTGAGACGGTAACCACTAGACCAGCGGAGTGGTCATATATATATATATATATATATATATATATATATATATAACCAGCGGAGTGAACGAAACTTGCTGCTGGCTTTAGTTTTAAGTGTGCTAGTTTACTGCAAGTTTAATGCAAACCACCAAGTTTCCGTAATTCAAACTTGCAGCGAAACTGCTTGTAAGTTTGCATAACAAACCATCTGCAAGTGTGTGTAAGTTTGCATTACGCCTGCTGGAAGTGTTTCACTTGCACTGCAAGTCTGCTGGAATTGTGTAAGTTTGCATTACGCCTGCTGCAAGTATTTCACTTGCACTGCAAGTCTGTTTCAAGTGTGTGTAAGTTTGCATAGCAAGTCTTCTGCAAGGGTTTCACTTGCCCGGCAAGTTTTCTGCAAGTGATAGTGAACAATGGCTACGTAATACAAGCTTACGCTACATACATTGACGTACATTATTGACAGACGTACATACAAGCTTAGGATATGTATGTACAGTGTTACATATATTTTTCCATGCCAATAACATTTCACGTAAAAACTTTCTTCTACACATATTATTGGATACTTACCACAAAATTACGTTATTCTCAAGACAGTCACATCCACCGTAGCGGTGACGTTACTGCCAACAAGGATCTTCGAACAGAGAATATGCAATTTTGCCAAGAATATGAAGCCAAACATCACAGTTTGGGCCCGCCCAGTTAGCCCGCTTACTCCAACCAATAACATTGTTTTAGGCTAACCGAGAAGGCAGGCAGCTCTGTAGTCGTCTGCTAACCAATTAGGCGTATCGCGCTTGTCGACCCTCAGTTGTTTTTTGACTTCACTCTTTCGCTCGGAATGAGGTAGCTAAAAGCAAAAGCTCTTTTAAAACACCCTTGACTGCCAACGAATTCGATACTTGTTCCACCTGGTATTAAAAAGAATTAAGACATTTGCTTTGTAGACCTGCATCTGGTTATGATTGAACTTGATATACAAACCAGTAGATCATATGCATCTACTGCAAACTTGCTGTGAGTCTCCGATGTAAGAAAAATATAGTAAGTGAAAATCAAGTTTACATCATATGCAGGTAACTTTCTTTAAAAACCTGCTGCATGTGTGCAGTACACGGGAAATCTAGCAAGTCAAAATCAAGTACAGTGAAGACTTGCAACAAACCAACATGCTATCTGAGACTACTGGATGAGTCCTCTCCTCGGAGGGAGGAGATTGGACTACTGTTCCCACGCTGACCAGACGGTAAGATTTTTTTTCAGATCTACCTGCACGGCTTGGTAGCCATATTGGAAACACTTCCGGTACGAATAGCGCACTCTCATGTATCTTGAACTAGAAGTAACAGCAAGATGCGCTCAACCTGGCAGTTGTAACTTGGTCTTGTGGTCAAGGCGTCGCGTCGGGAAGCTGATCTAAAGGTGCCGGGTTCAAACCCTGGCGTCGACTTTTTATATTATTTTTTTTAAAGAAAATTAAAGTTTTTCTCGTTTTTTCTGTAAATACACAAAAGGAAATTTAATAAAAGTTGTGATTTATAATTTTAAAAGATGCCACTAAAAACTTGGATGTATATAAGCCCACCAGAGCAAGTTGCACACCGAGCGATAGAGAAGTGTGTAAGGGGGGCACGGTGCGTTCGAAGGGAGCTTGGCGGCGTTACCTGCGGGGGGTGGGGGCGCATCCTCCGGTTAGTGGTGGGCATACGCAAAAGTACTATTTACTCAAAAGTTCTGTTTACGCAAAAGTTGTGACGTACCGGAAGTGTTTCCAAGTAGGCCCTCCCGAGCCCTGCGACTCTGAAGCCAGCTCTGAAAAAAAAGGGTTGGGAGAGGAGAGTCTGAGCTCACTGTGATAACCACAATACTTTATTCATAGTAGCTCTCAAATTGCATCACGATGCTGAGTGGACATTGGGAAGCGCCCCAGACGTGGGACGGCAGAAATACTAACAATAAAACGCTCATGCATACAATATTCACGTTAATGCAAATTTCCAAAAGAGGAGAGTTGGAGGGAAATGCAAATAAAAAGATCTCCTGTGGATGTTACTTTTAAAGGGTCAAATTACGTATACTCTAAGGGTGGCAATGAAGTTACACAGGAGTGCATGAGGTGAATAATCTCATGGTATCAAAACAAAACAAAGGGTTAGAACGGGTACACATTGAAATCTCCATGGGTGAAGTCTAAAGCAAAACCAACCAATTCAAGGTCTTTCATCTGCTTGCATGCTGCAGCCAGCCTGGAAAGTAAGAACACAAATGTAGCACTGGAAATGCAGTACTTACCCATACTGATGACCTCTCTCAACAAGGAAACTCGGGATGATGGCTCCAAGAAATCAAATATAGGGGATTTGAAGATAATGATAAGATTTATTCCATAGAGAGAAATGGAAAATGATGAAGTAAGCACTCCCACTCGTTCACATATCAATATACACACTATTTACAAATGTCATTCATAACCATCCTTGGTTATGGTTCTTTGCTTCAATTTTATATCAGAATGAGCTCATTCAGTAACACCGACAAAAACAACCAATAGTTCGTGACGTCACTCACTGTTACCATAATAATGTCATTTGAATTTAGCCACTGATTATATTATCCGGAGTTTTGATTAGCTCTTCTTAAGTGTTCATCACAGGGGATGAGAGAAAAGTTCCACTTTGGGTAAACACCAAGATGATTCGCGAAGGATACAGACAATAAAATGTTAATGCAGTTGTCTGTTCTTAGTTACGTTCATTTCTCTTCACTTCAGGCAGGCTTGAGAAATTAGCCTATGATACCACAGCATCAAAACACAAGATGAAGAGAAAATATATATATATATATATATAAAATATTACTGGATTATAATAAAAACTACAAAGTATCCAGCTTAACTGTTTGTATTGCGTGAAGGCTAGAGGCTATGGCAAAGCCTAACACAAAAAGAAAAGTTCACTTCCCACATTGTGCGAAATGATGTATCCGACACGGCGTGAATGCGGGGATAGTTAACTGTTGTAGGCCCCGACGTGCTTCACTGAGAGTTCGGATCTGAGATTCACAGGCTACTCAGAATAAGTGAAAGTAGGCGGTGAACAGTGTTCGTACTTGTCGTACTCATGTCTGGCACCAACACTTTAACGAAACATGAAATAACGAATGTTTCAAGTAGAGTTCACAAAGTACATCACTCTGCAACTAACACTCACAAAGTCTGTGTTTTTAAACATAAACACCACAGTTCATGTTGGTAGAATATGAATGATTCGACGTACAAGTTCTACACTGAGAAAAGAACTTTGATGTCAATGTCGACTGTCTTGTATCCACTTGCCGTCACATACCAACAGTTCACGAATGTTTGCTTATTGAAAGCCACAAACCGAAATGATACAAGTCCACGGTTTGAAACTATAGGCAACTTTTATATATGTTCGCAATCGAAACTTTTTAAACACGTCCAACTTCAAAGACTAATCGAGAACTGAACCACAGCTTGTTCGCTGGGAGCTTGTGGATTCGTATTTCCACTCTTTCTGGTGAGACTCGCCTTGTAAGCACTATTGCAGAGCTGATCGCCTGCTTTGCCACAGGTGAAGGCGGCGTTGCCACATATGGTGGTATTATTGAATTTCAATATAATTCGCTTAACATCAACTGTCACGCTTCCACAGATTGCGTGAATGTTCACATATGTTAAATACATAATACAAAAACAAAAACACACATTAGCATACTTGAAAACACATTAACACACATAAAACATACGATGTGGGGTTACTGTAAAGTGTACAAGCACTGTCTAGGTGGTGCTGCCATCAAGTGGGAAACCGAGACAGTTCGGATCAAAACAACCCCGCGTCAAGAGAATCCTGACGGGTGGCAAGAAAAAGTACAAAAATCAATGAAAGAAAAGGAAAGAAAGATGGTGTGTTAAGAAAGTACATTAAAATAAGCAACAATACACTTTAAAGATTATTTATACACAAGGATCAAAGCATGACACCATCGTTATGACATAGAAAACAGGAAAACAAAATGTAAGCACTGCATGTCCGGGCCATGGCTTCCACCCTTCCAGGCAGTCGACAGCATGCCAGCAGAAGGAGTGTGCAGGAATTAGTTCGTGGGGGAAACACATATAGCAAGCTGATTATCAAGATATTGGAACGCGATTCACTTTAAAATAGTGACAAGGGAAAACGACAGTTCCAACAGACTTTAGCTCGAGTTGTTTACATGGACATACAATAAAAACACAAAACACATGCTGAATCGACATATCAATCCGCCGAGAAAGCGTCCTTCCAGTATAGGCTCACTGGTTAGGAGAAAGAGCGAGAAGAGGGAGCAGACGGTAGATGCGAAATATGGTCAGAACCCGAAAAGTTCCCACCCTATTGTTCCAAGATTATAACATCTCTCCAGTAAGTTTCAAACAATACCTTGAACGAGGATAGTTGCCGCCAACTTGCAATGGTTCCAACTTAGAAGGAAAACCCAAGAATACACTCTGGTATATAGGCTAGGTTGACAAACGTGACAACTTATGTTCGCTGAAGCAAAGTTAAAATTTGGGATGTTCAACACTGTTTGAACTTGTGTCCCACTTTCAAATTTCGGCGTCTCTGGCTCTGCCTCTTCTCTGTACGACGATGATGTTCCAAACTGTATGCGATTTCCAGCATGGTGACCGATGCAAAAGATGCAATTTCCAAATAAATATCAAAATATAAATCCCCAAATAATACTAATTTAAATATATGCATTACTATGTTCCGACACACCTATAATATGCAAGAGAAAAAATATAATATTCACAACAATAATGATATACAAGAAAGTTGCCATGATTATAAATGAGATGCAAAAATATAATTTGCATATCAAAAATACACAAAAAGCATTAAAAAAAATGAGGGTGCTGGGGTGGCCCTATACAACACCGTTCCAGATCCACACAAGAAATCCTTGGCAGCGCCGAGAATCGAATCCGGGACCCCATCAATCCCTAAAATCAACATCAGAAACTGAAATCTGAATTTGTGAGTCAAAGATTAGGTGCCATTGGCCAGTGGGTAAAGAGAAATTAGCAGGAAAAGTTATTAGTAGCATTGTTTGCGGTACGCCACTTGTGAATGTCTGGCGCTAATTTACACGCCATTTCGCACACTACAGTGATATCACTGACATCCGCACATTGTTATATCTATAGCCATTCAGATGGTGATAACGATACATGATTAAAATTGACTGGACTCGTGTCTCCTGAATAACTTTACACGCAGTATTCGTGTACCATTCTACGGTTTCTATCCAATTCTACGGTTTCTATCCAATTCTACGGTTTCTATCCAATTCTACGCTTGTACAAGTGTGGGGTCTCTGGCGACTATGAGACACATGTGGTTATCAGTGTCATTTGAATAACTATTACCGTATTGCGCGGCATTGAGCGTAAACTAGCGAAAGATATTTATAAGTGGCGTACCAGAAACAATGTTACTAATAACTTTCCCCTCCAATTTCTCTTCAACCGCTGGTCAAAGGCACACAAAATTAGCTCTTTATGTTTCTTGATCTGAGTGTTCACTTGAAATAGTGTTATCGTTTCCTAGCGGGGGAGGTTATCGTTTCAACGAATCTACCGATAGTTGTATCGACTTAGTGTGGCAAAAATATTAATTGAATTCTCCAGTGTTAAAAGGGACTAAGTCAAAATTACCCATTTCTCACTTTTCTCCTTGAATCTTTCCAAGAGGCCATGTTTTTTGGAGCAATTCAATACGATCAGATTTACAGTGCGTGTTAAAACACTCAAGAGTCATTGACTTGCTGCATTTTACGAGGTCTATTCGAGGGCTGATTCGAAGTATGATCCGATTGTCAATAGAAACAAAACTAGTAAAGATAGTGCCATACATTTTATTTGTTTTTTCCTCTGCACACATTAAGCTATGTTTCTACATAGTCACTATGTATTGTTAAAACATTTATCACAGCGTTCGACAAGTTTTTGTATGCCCACGTCTTAGAAACCATCCGCCTATGACCGAAGCCAATCTTCAACCGTTAAAATAACGCCTTAAAATTAAATTCAAATACAAATTAAGCATTAGAGCTATACGATACTCAGGAATATTTAGCCGTGAGCTATGGGAGACAGAAAGTTATTTATTGTTGTTACCATTTGCCGAAGAAAATGTTGTGAATGGTAAATACTGCAAAAATTGGCAGCCGCCGTAACCGAGAATCAAACACGGATCTCCTAGTTGGCGGTTTGGTATAGTGTCCATTACACCATCACGGTAAGACCAACTATTTGTGTATATGGAATGTTCCTCTCGCCTCTACACTTTTTCAACTCCTCATTGCTTGTTACGAGGCCCAGGCCAGGCCCAGATTTTAATGGAGGCATCTCCTGCATTCGTGCAGAGCAGTACAAGGCCGATATCTGCATTCCCCTCCGATTGAGTGGGCTGGTGACAATACACGCCTTGTTTGGTGGAGCGGTGAGCCGATTGTGGGGCAATGTGAGCCAGTGACCATGTGAATTTTCCAAGAAAGAACACCATAGTGTGGCCCGATTTCACAGAACCGAAGGTCACACTGAGGTGGAAATTTATCATAGAACAGCAGCATTCTTTATGTTGACATGTTGACAATCACCGTTGACATATATGCTTACGAAATTCTTGAAGCGAGGCGCGACTACAAATTCCGATGCTACAACAAACGTTCTTGTATCGTTGCGGTAGCAGATCAAGACCAAGAGGCATGATTTCATAACGAGTGGCGTTACCCTCCATGATAACACTACGCTTCACACAGCCAATATCACGCAAGTTGGTTTGCGCTAATTCCATTGGGAGATCCTAGTCCATCCTACCCATAGCTCTGATCAATCCCAATGAGATTTATATGCATCTGGTGAACTGAAGGAAAGTATGAAAAGGAACGTTCGGTCGGACGAAGAAATGCAGGAGAAAATGTAGCATTGATTCCAATCACAACCACAAAAATTCTTGGACAGAGGTCCGTCTGCTGGTATCTCAATGGAAAAAGTGAATTGGTAATGATATAGTGTAAGTAAGTACACTACTTTCTTTTTATAGTCTTTCAGATTTCATTTCACTGTCACCCCATATAATAATAATCATAATATGGAAAATACATTCATAGGTAAATAATATATAACTATTTTATAAATTATACTGATAGTTCGTTTTCACTCCAGGCGTACTAAAATATTAGAATTCAGAATCGTTAAGGAGAAAACAAAATAGATATAATTAATTATAAATTTAGTGTATTTTATAAACTGGAGATAAAAGTATTAAGATAAAAATAAATATTCTCTAAATATTTCCATTCTTGGTTTGTGTCAAATGGTTGACGTAAGTTGTTTTGTGAGAAAATATAACATATGATCTCTCGACGAACATGAAGCGTCAGACCGGGATATATTTTTCAAACCTCGAAGGCATCCGAGTCATCTGCTTACACTGTTCTCTTCTTTCTCTTTTTTCACTCTTACAGTTTGAAGCTTCTCGTATAATTTTGCCTTGCATCATAATGTTCCAAGGAATCAGAAGAGAAAGAAGGGATGGGGATCTTCTTTTTGTAGAGTGGTGTAAACTGATGACCTCTCTCATTTGGCACCGTCAGCAAAAATGCATTTTGATACTTTTGGAGGGAAATATTGCGTCGCATCTCTTTGCAGAGATTTCCACATGTTCTACGAATGCCTAGAGGTGACGGTGGTTGAAAAACGGCTTAGTCTTAGTAGAATAACATGATTTGATCATCAATTCTTCGGATGTCTTACTTTCTTCCTTTATCTCTATGACGACCGGAAACAAAAGGGTATTATTACATTGTTCCATCTCTGTTTTCTTTTTCTGTGTTGAATTTACAACTAGCAACGGCATCCACAGATTTCACAAATCCTTGATATGGTGGTTTTCTCTAATATTTGTTTCTCTGAGTTAACAGTATGAATACGAAATAGCGCATGCAGATACACTGCATAATCTGCAGAAGAAAGCATAACAAATGATAATTCTAGTGCGAGAAACGGTAAACTTTTGAGAAAATCGAATTTAAACTTTAAGATGTCAAATATTTAGGTCGATCGTGCACAAACTACAGTATTATCTAGAAAACTAAACTTTTTTCCAATACTTGCTTTTGTGATAAAGGATGTTTATACTGAACTTACGTTCGGTTTTCAAACTTAAAGTAAATAGATTAAGATATAATGAATTTTTGGAAGAAAATGAGATCAAATTGATTTTGCGTAAGATCGAAAGAAAATATGAAATCTCTTACTTAAGATTTCAGATTTTTTTTCTAAATCTGCACCTTAATAGGATTTCAGATTTTTCTGCAAAACTGCATCTTAACCTGGTATTTTGGAACCTGTACCTGCATATTTGTAATAGCAGTTTTCCAGATTTAAACGTCATAAGAGACTGTGATATGATACTGTGGAATCGCTTTGTAACTATCAACGTCCATTATGCAAAAAAATTATTTTTGTGTTGCTTGTTTGAAAAGAATTTGATTTTTTTATTTATGACCTTTAGACATCTGAGGCTCAGGCCGGGATAGGTGAAAGGAATGGATTTGGGAAGGTATCGGCCAGGGACTAAGTTGGAGGCACCGGACCATCCCGGGATTTGTCTGGTGTGTCTGTCGAAAATTCCTGGAAAAGTTCTGTTAGGATGGTCGTACCCACGACCCCACGAATGCTAAGCTAAAGCTCTACCAATGAGTCACGGCCGCTTGGTGAATAATTATATTTTACAATAGAATTATTTTAAGAGATATTCTTAAGGGTGGCTTATAATACCACTCTGTCGGTAGGTGAAGTTTACCTACTACACACAGATAATCAGAATTGAACACATGCTGCTGCGGTAGTTTCTATTTATACCCCCTATTATACATAGCATAGTCATCTTGAATTCACTCTGTATAATGACGTCCTTGAGAACTCGTAGACTGCTTTAGTATGATCCGAAATACGGATAGTCTTCAATTTACAACGTTAATCGAAATAGACCATATTTCACAGAAGGATTCAGAAAGGTGCAACGATCAATGCACAGAAGTTGGACAAGTTGACTAGAACGGTTACTAGGGCGATAATCTCAATTCAATCGCTCCTGACACACCAGTCGCTGATCGCAGGCGTGAAACATATCGTTTAACACGTGGGACTACAGCTTAGTCAATGAAAATGAGGCGTTCATTTCCAAACGGGTCCTTGTCCGAACGCCATAAATGTTGGAAAATTGACAAAAATACTTAATATACACTTCTTATTTTTCAAAGCTGGGAAATAAAATACCTTACAAATTGGGAGAGGTATTAGTGAATCAAAATTTTCCTTCTTGTAAAAGGATATTGGAAAAAGGAAAAATTATATAAAATGTTTACTGTTAGCTACAATTTTGTGCTTTAATTTCTTACGATAATTAAATAATTATAGAGACGGTTTGGAATCGCAAAATCTTACTAAAGTATTAAAAAATGATAAAATGAATTCAACAATGACGGACAAGGACCCGTTTGGAAATGGACGCCACTATCAAAACACCAAACAAACTGTTTAAAATGTCGGTAAAAAAAACAGCAGACAGTGGGTACGCGATTGGCTGCTGTATCAATGAGAAGAACTTCAGAAGTGTTTAATGTTTGAGGGTTCTACTGTGTCGAGAATCATGGTGTCTTATGTGAGGGAAAGCAGAATCTTGTGAAATAGAACGCCGAACAAGCAGCCGTGTGGTCTGATGTGTAGGATCAGCGACTCGAAGGTCGCGTGTTGGAATCTTGCCCAGAGCATGGAAGTTTGCAGATTTTATCTAGCAGTGCCTCCACAATATAATCATGACGGGCCGAAGTCAAAAGTCTCTATGATTGCCCATAAAAAATAAAGTTTACCCATGTTTTTTTCTGAGACAGAAGCAATTGGAATGGCAAAGCTTACAGACAGACAAAGGAGGGCATTTCGGTGTGTTGTGACCCGATATCATAAGTCAACAGTGACGAAAATCACCGCAAAGCCTAATTCCCACGTCGTCAGCCCAGTGTCAGAGAAAAGAGTACGTCGAGAATTGCACAACATGAACATTTACGGCAGAATGGTCACAGGTAATAATTCTCGACATGTAGAGCGCAGCAAGTAACTGTTCATAGAAATTGGACGACGGAGCAATTTAAGGGACCTCGCCACTCCCTCCCCCACTTTTTAAACATTTTTCAAAATATTTCAAAATCTAATAGCATTATCAAAATTTTAAGAACATAGCTCTCTAGTACTTACAAATTACTATGAAATACAAAGGACAGCAATCTCGAGATCTTGTCTGTTGATGAGTGATACGTTGTCAAAGATTGCGACGTGATTATTTAATTGACAACGTATCACTTATCAATGGACAAGATCTCGAGATCGTTGTCCATTGTATTTCATAGTAATTTGCAAGTACTAGAGAACTATCTTCTGAAAATTTTGATAATGATATTAACTTTTGAAATATTTTGAAAAATGTTTTTAAAAAATGTGAGAGAGAGTGACGAGGGTCCTTAAGTGTATTATCTTATGTAGGGAACACTGATAGAAGCATACGATACAGATAGTTTGGTCCTTCTGTGAATCTTGACGATAGATGTGCCAAGATTTTTCGTTCAATTTGGTCTATTATTCCTTAAGCCAACATGTTATCCGACCGATAAGTTTTACTTCAGCGGATTATCAAGCACTATTCAGGACTAATTTAACTCAATAATCGAAACTTTGTTTCCTAATTGGTCTCGAGGGTTGCAGTGTTCCAAAACTTGGCACAAGACTCACTATATGAGATTATAGCTTACAGATCATGACCTAAATTACACACTGTGGTCTGCACTATCACTGGATCTCAACCACTTTGGGATATTCTTGAGTCTTGTGTGAGGAGACGTCTTTCACCATCACCATCACTGACAAAACATCAACATGTTTGAAGGAGTACCGTATTGTCCCGAATATAAGCCGCGTTTATTTTTCAAATTTCGTACATGAAAATTTAAGGTGCGGCTTATTTGCGCAGCCGATAAATTTTCACATGTAATAGAAACTTGAAATGTAGCGCACGTTGCCAATTTTCTCATTTTCAAATGTAGCAACAATGGCTTGCGCTCGTGTTTGGAATTGCTAGCAGTCGTATGGTACG
Source organism: Lepisma saccharinum (assembly GCA_022664845.1). Lineage (NCBI taxonomy): Eukaryota > Metazoa > Arthropoda > Insecta > Zygentoma > Lepismatidae > Lepisma > Lepisma saccharinum. The sequence continues at coordinate 120,268 of JAGDQP010000836.1, forward strand.
TATCACAGGTTGCAGGTACCGGTAGTTGCTTGATAACGACACACAGTAAAGGGATCCTACAACAATCAGCAACAAGTTGCTTACTGACAAAGGACACTTCAAAGCTGTACACAATTCGGTGTTTATTGCAAACAATGATTTTTATAATAAAAAAGCGGCTAGTGTTGTAAGAAAGTTTTTTGTTTCCTTTTGTGTCGGTACCGGTAGTAGTGAAGTTAGCAGTGACATTGGAGAAGACTCTAATTAGTTGTACCGGTATTTTTTTTTTTTTTTTTGTGATTTACCCACATTATAGGGTAACTGAAGATAAATGTGTTCAAGAGTGACCCTATAGTGTAAACAGAAAAATGTGTTCAAGAGTGACCCTATAGTATAAACAGTTTTGTAACTGGGTAATGTGACAGCTAAATTTCTCTGCAGTTATTTTTTCTCTCTCTTTTCCCCCCTAAAATTAAGGATGCGGCTTATACTCGGGTGCGGCTTAGATACGGGCCAATACGGTACTTTTGTAAGTGGCTTCAAAAACCACTAAGAATCCAGAATCTGTATGCATTCATTCACGGCCTATTGGTTCCCTTGTTTGCGTGCCAGAGTTATTTTAAATATGGAACCTGCGATCTAGAACCTTTCCGCCCTTGTATGCTACGTATACCAGTGTATTAATTTGTATTAAGGGGTTAACTTCCAAAGTTGGTCGTTCGTTTCTAGTAAAATTTAGAAAATTTACAGGGAAGAAATGGATAATTTGCTCGTTTGTGTGGTTGATAATATATAAAAAAGAACGAAAGTTTATTTTATTTTATTGTATAATCGGTGATAAACATGGAACTATTTGGGAAGCGGAGGGAACTACTTGGCGGAAGGTTACCGCATGATTGAATTATGGGAAAGTTACAAGCATTTATATTGTGAACATTGCTACAGGTGTACAGGAACGTTGTCCTGGATGTAAGTTAACAGTATTACAGCTTGTGAAACAATACGGTGATACTGAGGAAAATCTTTGAAACTGTGTGAAAGTCATGGAAAATTTAATAACAAATTGCAGAAAGTGTGGCAAGCTTTGTTCCGACGAACTGTGACGTGTATGAGAACAAAAAGTGTAAAGATACATGACCACACCTAACTTAACCTAACCTCCACGTTCCCATGATCAGTAATTTAATAGATCTACGAAGAATTCAAGAAAGCAATTATTAATAATAAATATGAAAATATATTTTGATAATATACATGACCACACCAAACCTTACCTAACCTCCATGTTCCCATGGTTACTAATTTAAGATAATGTACGAAAAATGCAAGAAAGCAATTATTCATAATAAATGTGAACATCCCCACCCTGCGCGGTAACCGAACGAAACAGATCATGACCTAAATTACACACTGCGGTCTGCACTATCACTGGATCTCAATGTTACTGAACCACTTTGGGATATTCTTGAGTCTTGTGTGAGGAGACGTCTTTCACCGTCACCATCACTGACAAAACATCAACATGTTTGTAGGAATATTTTTGTAAGTGGCTCCAAAAACCACTAAGCATAATCCAGAATCTGTATGCATTCATTCACGGCCTATTGGTTCCCTTGTTTGCGTGCCAGAGTTATTTTAAATTTGTTTCCACTACAACATTCTTTATCATTCGTAACTTAGAAAAATGTTACTTAAGAGGCAGCATATTTTGATTATATATTTTTTTTATTTCTAAGCAGAAAATAGCTTGTAAAGTCTTCACTTAAATACATTCCTAAAAATGCCACGAAATACTTTCAAGGAGCTATTCAATACTTTGTTCTTCGAAGAAACCATTTGAAACCATGATATTCCTAGAAATGTGAGGAAATCAATTTTAAATTGGACTCTTATTTTACAGAATGTTGTAAGTACCTCTCTCTCTCTTCAGACAAAACAAATATAAATTGTTTTTGGCAGCTATTATTAACAAAAGAGGAAGCGTTAAAAAAAATATGATGCGGGAATTGAACCCGTGATCAGAACGTTAATAACAATTTAATCAATCATTCAAATGGTACGTAGAGACACTTTTGAGCATCAGAAAGAAATCAGCTGGTTCTTTATTGAATTTAATATTATACTTATCTTTTTATTTCTAATATGTTACTTAAACCATTACAATTAATTTTGTATTAGCAGAACAGTGAACCAGTTCAGTGGGTTTCTCGATTTTGATTTCTGTTGAACGAAGGAAGTTCGTCGCATACTAAACAAATATCTTCTTTTGTATTTGTTTTAAATTTATCCTGATTTGGACAAAAAGGAGAAATAGTAGATATAGCATTCGAAATGAAAAATGTGATATTGCGCTTTTTCAACACTTTGACGTCATAGAGTGTACATTTGTCTATAACCTAGTTTTCCTCTAGTTTCTATCGATTTTTGGCAATAAAAGTTTGCGGTGTACTCCTGAGTTTGGGTTTGGCAGAATCACTGGGAACGAGTGTTCAGTGTTGCTTTCCCAGTGGTCTACAGACGATCCTACGTTCACCATTGATGAACTGGAAATGTGATTTTCTGTCAAGCCTCTTCCAAAGAGACTCTTACTCTTAGTTAATTTCGAAATAATGTAACACCTAACGGACTCCACACGTTAATTTTTTTCTGTACTTCCATATAATCTGATAAAACGTTTCCTCTGTCCCTCGCGATTAATTTGCTATTAACAAGAGTTTTTGAACATCTTATTTACATTGATTTCATGACTCAGTCCTTATCATCATGCTTGTTGGTAACTGGTTCTATCACAGAAAAATGCCAGCATCATGTTAAGCTCTTTTTCTTTCAAAACGTTCCTACGCTACATTTTTCTTACGATTTCTTGTTTGGTTCTTCCATTACCTGGGTGAAATCCCTTTTGTAGAAAACGTTGATATCGTCACTAGAGGTCTGTAAATCTATTAATAAATATCCTTGTAAATATCACCTTATTAGGACAATTGAAAGATTGAAACTAGTCCGATAATTTTGGGTCACAGGTTTTGCAAGAATAAGAAGAGCCTTTTCTGAAAATGAAATCTTCATGTGAAGCTACATCTCAAACCTTTTGATTACGGCAAAGTCATACGAGGCATACGTACTTGTATTGAAATATTTATAATTTTTTGTAGACTGTCCAAATCCTGTTTAAATAAATTTCCCACTCGTATCTTGTGCAACGATCTTCGCTTTTCGTCCATGGCCCTAAACAGGCACTTGACCCGAAATCATACGGGGATATCGGATAATACAAATTTCTCATACTTGGAGTATTTGCTCTGTGGTATAGTTTATGACTAAACCAGCGAGAAAATGTATAGTATATTTCCAAAACTGTCCTCGTTTACAAAAATGTAAATTTAAGATACTGGTATTATTAAATTCGTTTAATTATTTTCTAACACATCAGATTGTAAAGGAGAAAAAAAACTAACAGCAAAATTTGTATATCATTTATCTTTCCCACTTTTTTATAAAAAAAAACAAATTTTGGTAAATTAAAACTATTTCTGAGATATATCTCAGATATATATATATATATAGACTATCTCTACCACTATTTCTGAGATATTCATGGCTGCAAATTTTCCATATCTTTGAAAAATAAGAAGTGTATTGCAAGTGTTTTTGTCGATTTCTCAACATTTACTGCGCTTGGACAAAAGCGGTTTTAGAAATGGACTTCACAAATGTAGTTTGCATATTTATTTAAAAATAAACCGTGTTTCTGCTAGCCTATTTTTAGTGAAGTTCTAGTGTATTGTTTTGTTTTCGAACAATAGTAACAAAATTAGAACATTATTAAAATATTCCTGACAGAATGGTTGCCGAGGATAAATATAATTGTAGTTCATATTTTAACCAACTGTTAGTGATCCACACAAGGACATTTTGGTAAGATAAAAATGTTAATATTATATATGTAGTTGTTTACATTGATAGTAAGAAAACCTAAAGTGAACTTTCGGCAAGTTCATAACATTCAGAAACTTTATAAACTTCCCCAATACGCAATAGAGAGTTAATCTAGCGAAATCAAATTCAGCATTAAATCAACCTAAAGGCGATTAAACCAGATTAACATCTACTTATCCAAATCAAATCATTTACTATTGAGTATCAAAAGTCCATTATTTCCGTTACCAATCACTTGATTCGGATAAGAACTTCGGAGATTCATGGTACCACTCACCATCCTCACTTACGTTTTCTAGGGTTTCCTCACTTTCGCCAGGAAAATGCCAACATTTGTCTAGAATTGAGACTTTAACATATTTCCCTATCTCTTGGCTACACCAAAGTTCGAATATTTTGTGTACATATATTACACAAATATATTTTGTGTACAATAGAATTTGTCACATTTTGTTCACTCTACTATAGACGTATCTTCATGCAATTCTAGAAATTCAATACATTCATTTTCAATGTCAATAATGGAATCGTCACTGTCGTACAACCAAAACAAAGCTGCAGATGACCATATGATGACAATGAAGTTTTCTGTACTCAATCAGCTTGGAACCTTAAAGTTTCATTCTGCAGATTTTTTGTTTTTAATCAAGTATTCTCGGATAACAAAATAGGCTCTTAGTCATCTTTCCAATGCTTTTGGTTTTAATAAAGTAGGAATTGGTAGAAATGAGTTCAGTGAATCGCTTTGAGACATTGCTTCGGGGTTATTTTCTCGCATAGTAATACTGGATGTACTAGTTTGTGGCATTGGAAGATGGTTTTGTGGTTCAGTAGTATCATTAAATGTACTGGCGTATGGCTTTGGAAAATGGCTTAAAATTTCTAGTCTGTAACTTTAACTGAATAGTATTACGACTTACTGAGATTCTGGAAAGGTTTGCTGAATATCTGTACCACTTATTTTCCGCCATCTTACACCACTGCGTCGAGATTAATTTTTTTTTCAGTTACATAACCAGATGTTGGCAAAATATAGATGACAAACTTCTCAAACATGTCTTTAAAACTGTCTTAATTGCTACCTAAATAAGATCTATAATGTGTACAAAATAGTGATGATAAAAATATTTCGCTTAACTGATACGTCCTTACAAGGTTAAGGTAGTGTTTTACTTTCAATTGCGGTTCTATTGGGAAATAACTCCCCTACTTTTGTCCCCTCTTGTATCTTCTTCTAAATTGTGGAAGACTGAAGCAAACGGAATAATCCTTCGTCACTGTTCAGATGTTGCGCCATCTGTGTCCCGCGCCATCTGTCCCCCACCCTAAACATGATTTCCTCAAGAGAAAGAGAAGAATGTTGTACCTAAATTTGATTAGATCTTGCTATCGTAATAAAGAAACAGAAGTATTCTCGCCTTGTAAGCGAGGGTGTTCAAATTAGAACTCCATGCTCAGACATCTTGACCGAACTTTCTACTGAGGCCTATCATGCAAATGTGAAGACAGTACCTTGATTTCAGGTTAGACCCTTTTGTTTCCTCTTAATCCTTCCACGGACAAAATAAGAATGGAATGAAGAGAAAGAACGGTTAGCAAACTAAGAAACTGTAATACTCTCCAACGTGAAGTTTTGAGTTGATAAATAAAAGAAACAAATGTTCGTGAAGTCTATCTGTGGTTCCATTCTTCTTCATTTTCAAGACATTGGTTTTGGAACACAAAAATCACGAGCTGTGAATCTGATTCCGGTTGATTTAGTATAAGTCTCCGCAGTAGCTCTGTCTGTAGAGTGTTGGCTTCACATTCGGAAGGCTGTGGGTTCATTCTTAGCTACTGCTTATCCTGATCAATTTCTTTCCAAATATTTCCCTGTGTTATAATAATAATTATTATTTGTACCCTTCGTAAAATGGCCTTTGAACTCTATTAGGGGCTTGTGAAATAATAAACAAATAGAATAAAAGTACAAGGTAGTTTATGGTATATTGTTCTAATCGACCATTCAAATCTTAGTGTAAGATATTTAGAATTTACTAATATAAGTCAAAAGCGTAAATATCACAAGATAAAGTTTGAATATGAAAATTGCAGAACATGAAAATTCTAGTTACGGGACTGCTTGTTATGCCACTCGTTTTAGTTATAGGTCGGAATCAGTTGCTAGAAAATCGAACGTATATCACGTATATCACGAAATTGGCCAGGGTTTTCACTTTTTATGTTCAGTCGATAGAAGCAGGTTAATCTGCAAATCCTTAGTGAAACATTCTCATGAAGTGAAATGCAATTCTATAAAAAAAATTATTGGTCGTTTGATAAAGGTTAACCGTGTTGTTTAGTTTTCAGTCCCATATTTGCTTAGGTATTCCATTTTGCGATGCGTATGAGGGACGTGGCAGTAAGATCACACATATTCTCGACCGCCTTTACCTCCTAAGGTGTCCTGGAGTACCAAGGACACTCTGGTACTCAATTTGATAGGAGACTAATAATTACTTATAAAACAAGTAGTGTTACTAAACCTCATCCTTCGACACACGAAAGACTGCAGACTACTAGTTATAAAGAGAATCAACCTGGCAGCATATAAACAAGAAAACATCTTTTCCATGAGAAACGGCCTTAAAGTTCTTTTAAAAAGATCTGTTTCAAATGTCTTATTTTTATATAATTATTCACATCGAACATCTGAAATATTCAACATTTGCTTGAACATCGTTTAAACCAAAATTGCGTGTAAAACTATAAGTTATTTTGTGGGTTTCAAATAACCGAGCCACGTTCAAAGAGTTTCCCAACGCTTTCAGAAACAAACTGCAACTTTCGATTTTCTAGCAACTGATTCCGACCTATAACTAAAACGAGTGGCATAACAAGCAGTCGCGTAACTAGAATTTTCATGTTCTGCAATTTTCATATTCACACTTTATCTTGTGATATTTACGCTTTTGACTTATATTAGTAAATTCTAAATATCTTACAGTAAGATTTGAATGGTCGATTAGAACCATATACCATAAACTACCTTGTACTTTTATTCTATTTGTTTATTATTTCACAAGCCCCTAATAGAGTTCAAAGGCCATTTTACGAAGGGTACAAATAATAATTATTATTATAACACAGGGAAATATTTGGAAAGAAATTGATCAGGATAGGCAGTAGCTAAGAATTAACCCACAGCCTTTCGAATGTGAAGCCAACACTCTACGGGACATAGCTACTGCGGAGACTTATACTAAATCAACCGGAATCAGATTCACAGCTCGTGATTTTTGTGTTCCAAAATCATTGTCTTGAAAATTAAGAAGAATGAAACCACGCATGGACTTCACGAAGATTTGTTTCTTTTATTTATCAACTCAAAACTTCAGGCTGGAGAGTATTACAATTTCTTAGTTTGCTGGCCGTCTTTTTCCATTCCATTCTTATTTTGTCCGTGGAAGGACTAAGAGGAAACAAAAGGGTCTAACATGAAATCAAGGTACTATCTTGACATTTGCATGATAGGCTTGAGTAAAAAGTTCGGTGAAGAAGTCTGAGCCTGAATTCTCTCTCTCTTGAGGGAATCATGTTTAGGGTGGAGAACAGATGGCGCGAGAACACAGATGGCGCAACTCCTGAATAGTGACGAAGGATTATTCCGTTTGCTCCAGTCTTCCACAATTTAGAAGAAGATACAAGTGGGGACAAAAGTGGGGGAGTTATTTCCCAATAGAACCGAAATTGAAAATAAAACACTACCTTAACCTTGTAAGGACGTATCAGTTAAGCGAAATATTTTTATCATCACTATTTTATACACATTTTAGATCTTATTTAGGTAGCAATTACGACAGTTTTAAAGACATATTCGAGAAGTTTGTCATCTATACTTTGCCAACATCTGGTTAGGTAACTGAAAAAAAATTATCTCGACGCAGCGGTGTAAGATGGCTCAAAATAAGTGGTACAGATAGCGCACTCTTTATTATTATGTTGACTGTTCACAAGTTCAACAAACCGTTCCAGAATCTCAGTAAGCCAGAATCTCACTATCCAGTTAAAGTTACAGAGTAGAAATTTTAACCCATCTTCCAAAGCCACACGCCAGTACATCTAATGGTACTATTGAACCCCAAAACCATCCTTCGATGCTACAAACGAGTACAACCAGTATTACGTATTACTACCCGAGAAAATAATCACGAAGCAATGATTCAAAGCGATTCACTGAACTCATTTCTACCAATTCCTAATTTTACTGAAAGCATCGCAAAGATGACTAACAGCCTATTTTATTATCCGAGAATACTTGATTAAAAACAAAAAATCTGCAGAATGAAACTTTAAGGTTCCAAGCTGATGGAGTACAGAAAACTTCCTCATCATCATATGGCCATCTGCTGCTTTGTTTTTGTTGTACAACAGTGACGATTCCATTATTGACATTGAAAATGAATGTATTGAATTTCTAGAATTGCATGAAGATACGTCTATAGTAGAGTGAACAAAATGTGACAAATACACAAAATATTCGAACTTTGGTGTAGCCAAGAGATAGGGAATAAGGTAGGAAGCGGTTAAAGTCTAAATTCTAGACAAATGTTGGCATTTTCCTGGGGGAAAGTGAGGGAAGCCCTAGAAAACATAAGTGAGGATGGTGAGTGGTACCATGAATCTCCGAAGTTCTTATCCGAATCAAGTGATTGGTAACGAAAATAATTGACTTTCGATACTCTCGTGTATCAGTTACTCAATTATAAATGATTTGGTTTGGATAAGTAGATGTTAATCTGGTTTAATCGCCATAAGTTTATTTAATGCTGAATTTGATCTCGCTAGATTAAGTCTCTATTGCGTCTTGGGGGAGCTTCTAAAGTTTCTGAATGTTATGAATTTGCCGAAAGTTCACTTTAGGTTTTCTTACTATCAATGTAAACAACTACACATATAATATTAACATTCTTATCTTATCAAAATTTCCTTGTGTGGATCACTAACAGCTGGTTAAAATATGAACTACAATTAAATTTATCCTCGGCAACCATTCTGTTAGGAATATTTTAATAATGTTCTAATTTTGTTACTATTGTTCGAAAACAAAACAATGCACTAAAACTTCATTTAAAAAAAGGCTAACAAAAACACGGTTTCTTTTTAAATAAATATGTAAACTACAATTCTGAAGTTCATTTCCAAAACCGCTCTTGTACAAGCGCAGTAAATGTTGAGAAATCGACAATAAACACTTGCAAAACACTTCTTATTTTCTAAAGATATGGAAAATTTGCAGCCATGAATATTCCAGAAATAGTGGTAGAGGTTTTAACTTATGAAAATTTACTTCGTTTTTTAAAAAAATGGGAAAGATAAAAGATATACAAATGTCTTAATTAAGATTTGCTGTTATTTTTTTTATCCTTTACAAGATGATGTGTTAGAAAATAATGAAATGAACTTAATAATACCAATATCTTAATATTACATTTTTGTGAACGAGGGCGCTTTATGAAATAAACTACACATTTGTATAGTCATAAACTATACAACAGAGCAAATACTCCAAGTTTGAGAAATCTGTATTATCCGATATTCTCGTATAATTTCGGATCAAGTGCCTATTTACGACTTTTCTTCTTCTTGCGAAACTGGTAACCCAAAATTATCGGACTAATTCCAATCTATCTTTCAATTGTCCTAATAAGGTGATATTTACAAGGATATTTATTAATAGATTTACAGACATTTAGTGACGATATCAACGTTTTCTACAAAAGGGATTTCACCCAGGTAATGGAAGAACCAAACAAGAAATCGTGAGAAAAAATGTGGTGAAGGGACGTTTTGAAAATAAGAGCTTAACATGATGTAGGCATTCTTCTGTGAAAGAACCACTTACCAACAAGCTTGGTGATAAGGATTGAGTCATGAAACCAATGTAAATAAGATGTTCAAAACCTCTTGTTAATAGCTAATTAATTGCGAGGGACAGAGGAAATGTGTTGTCAGTTTATACGGAAGTATAGAAATAAATTAACGTGTGGAGTCCGTTAGGTGTCATATTATTTCGAAATTACCGTAAGTAAGAGTAAGAGTCTCTTTGGAAGAGGCTTGACAGAAAATCACATTTCCAGTCCAGCAGTGGTGAACGTAGGATCGTCTGTAGACCACTGGGAAAGCAACACTGAACATTCGTTCCCTGTGATTCTGCCAAACCCAAACTCACGAGTACACTAGGGGAAACCATTACGGCCAAAAATCGATAGAAACTAAGGAAAAACTAGGTTATAGACAAATGTACACTCTATGACGTCAAAGTGTTGAAAAAGCGCAATATCACATTTTTCTTTTCGAGTGCTGTATCTACTATTTCTCCTTTAATGAAAATAAGGATATGTTTATAACAAATACAAAAGATGCCATTTCTTTAGTATACGACGAACTTCCTTTCTTCAACAGAAATCAAAATCGAGAAACCCACTGAACTGGTTCACTGTTCTGCTAATACAAAATTAATTGTAATGGTTTAAGTAACATATTAGAAATAAAAAGATAAGTATAATATTAAATTCAATAAACGACCAGCTGATTTCTTTCTGATGCTCAAAAGTGTCTCTACGTACCATTTGAATGATTGATTAAATTGTTATTAACGTTCTGATCACGGGTTCAATTGCCGCATCATATTTTTTTAACGCTTCCTCTTTTGTTAATAATAGATGCCAAAAACAATTTATATTTGTTTCGTCTGAAGAGTAGAGAGGTACTTACAGCATTCTGTAAAATAAGAGTCCAATTTAAAATTGATTTCCTCACATTTCTAGGAATATCATGGTTTCAAGTGGTTTCTTCGAAGTAAAAAGTTTTAAATACCTCCTCCAACGTATTTCGTGGCATTTTTAGGAATGTATTTAAGTGAAGACTTTACAAGCTATTTTCTGCTTAGAAATAAAAAAATATAATCAAAATGTGCTGCCTCATAAGTAACATATTTCTAAATTACGAGTGATAAAGAATGTTGTAGTGGAAATATATTTTTAAAAAACTCTGGCACGCAAACAAGGGAACCAATAGGCCGTGAATGAATGCATACAGATTCTGGATTATGCTTAGTGGTTTTTGGAGCCACTTACAAAAATACTCCTACAAACATGTTGATGTTTTGTCAGTGATGGTGATGGTGAAAGACGTCTCCTCACACAAGACTTAAGAATATCCCAAAGTGGTTCAGTAATATTGAGATCCAGTGATAGTACAGACCGCAGTATGTAATTTAGGCCATGATCTGTAAGCTATAATCTCATATAGTGAGTCTTGTGCCAAGTTTTGGAACACTGCAACCCTCGAGACCAATTAGGAAACAAAGGTTTTATTATTGAGTTAAATTAGTCCTGAATAGTGCTTGATATTCCGCTGAAGTAAAACTTTTCGGCCGGATAACATGTTGGCTTAAGGAATAACAGCCCAAATTGAAGCCAAAATCTTGGAACATCTACCGTCAAGATTCACAGAAGGACCAAATTATATGTATCGTATGCTTCTATCAGTGTTCCCTACATAAGATAATATACTTAAGGACCCCTTCACTCCCTCTCACATTTTTTTAAAAACATTTTTCAAAATATTTCAAAAGTTAATAACATTATCAAAATTTTCAGAAGATAGCTCTCTAGTACTTACAAATTACTATGAAATACAATGGACAGCGATCTCGAGATCTTGTCCATTGATAAGTGATACGTTGTCAATTAAATAATCACGTCGTAATCTTTGACAACGTATCACTCAACAACGGACAAGATCTCGAGATCGCTGTCCATTGCATTTCATAGTAATTTGTATGTACTAGAGAGCTATGTTTTTAAAATTTTGATAATGCTATTACATTTTGAAATATTTTGAAAAATGTTTAAAAAGTGGGGACCCTTAAATTGATCCGTCGTCCAATTTCTATGAACAGTTACTTGCTGCGCTCTAACTATCGGGTCACAACACACCGAAATGCCCTCCTTTGTCTGTATGTAAGCTTTGCCATTCGAAGTTCTTCTATCTCAGAAAAATCATTGGTAAACTTTATTTTTTATGGGCAATCATAGAAACTTTTGGCTTCGCCCGTCATGATTATATTGTGGAGGCACTGCAAGATAAAAGCTGCAAACTTCCATGACCTGGGCGGGATTCCAACACGCGGCCTTCGAGTCGCTGACCCAACGCCTCAGACCACACGGCTGCTTGTTCGGCGTTCAATTTCACAAGATTCTGTTTTCCCTCACCTAAGACACCATGATTCTCGACACAGTAGAACGCTGACACATGGAACACTTCTGCAGTTCTTCTCATTGATACAGCGGCTAATCGTGTACCCGTTATCTGCTGTTTCTTTTTTGTTTGTTTGTTTGTTTACCGGCATTTTGAAACAGTTTATTTGGCGTTTTGAAAGTAGCGTCCATTTCCAAACGGGTCCTTGTCCGACATTGTTAAGTTCATTTTATCATTTTCTAATACTTTAGTAAGATTTTGCGAATCCAAAACGTCTTTAGAATTATTTAATTATCGTCAGAAATTAAAGCACATAATCGTAACTAACAGTAAAACATTTATATATAATTTTATCTTTTTCCAATATCCTTTTGCAAGAAGGTAAAATTAGGGAATGTAATCCTGAGATCCCGAAACCCGGGATCCTGCCCGTTTTCATAGTCCCAAAATCCCGGGATTAGAGACTTCATAGTCCCGGGATTTCGGGACTAGAAAATCATATTCAAGGTTATTGCATTTACCCATTTCAAATATATTTCTACTACAGTAACTGCTATTTTTTTTCTAACAATTATCATATCGATCACTTTCCCTTGATACTGTATGCATATTAGTCAACTAACTGCTGATAAGGAAATTTACAATAATTCTGTTTCATTAATAGACTTTGCCACACTTGGCCTTACAAGAATAAAATCATTTCGAAATTATTTATGTTGGTTCATATGTTTGTCACGAGAAAATACAATCATTTCCATTGTAGGCATGTGTTTGTTAATTCCAACAAAAATGTAAGAAAATGTAAAGGTTAATTAAACGCACCCTTGACTAAAAACTAATGCACCAACTGATACTGAAGTTCAGCTGTAGATGGCAGTGCAGTACTTTCGTTTTCGTGCGGGCGATAGATTTCTATTGTTTTTCGTGACAGATGGCAAGAGATGGGATAAATTGTTTTAAAATTTTAATTCCTTGTGAGAGTGTGCTTTGGCGTTATTATGTGATGTTAAACTTTGTGAAGTTGTGTGTCATGTATTCCTAGCATTTACAAGGTAATAAAACTAAGCGTGATTGAAGTTAAGTGTTCAGGTTTTATCGACGTTCGAAGTTAGGGTACGACAGAGGTAAAGGTCACGAACTATGTGATGTAGAAGTCCAAATGGGGTAAATCCTCTTTTTTGTAAAATGTATTCTGTATATTTATTACCGATAGCAGATCGCTAGCTTAGAATATAATAATGTGATATGAATCTGTCAGAACACTTGCGCTTGTATAAGTTAAAGTGAAGGCATGAAATTGATGAATGTGTTGTGACATGAGTGGGCGATTTTCTGTTTGGGGGTGGAACACACAGTAGAAGTGGGTTTTCGATTATTCAGCACTGGGTAGAAAAATATACCACATTATCGTGATATTGACAAACTAAAACGTTTTGGTAACTACTGATTCCAGTATGGAAATAATTGAGCAGGCGCTCCGCGCTCAATAGAATACTTTTATTAGGATAGCGCCCTTGGGCAAGGTTCTAGATATCTACCCCCCTCCACTTCCATGAGTGCAGAGAACTAACATCTTCTACAACTTAACTTAATTCAATATTATAGCTGCAAAACCTTATTCTCCGTCGCAAATTATTTAAAAAAGAGCACTTTCATAACAAGGACCCTTGGGAAAATACAAGAACACGCCAAAATAGCAAAACAAATCCACGTAAGATAAATTACAATACATTACAAGATAGAAATAGAACTAATTAAAAAGTTTCTACCACTAAGACACCTTACCAAAATACACGTGAAATAAAACTGCGTTACAACCATTAGCGGATTTAGGAGAGAGACTTTGAAAGGTAAATTACTTTAAAGTGGAAGCTATTCCGGGGTAATCTTTAAGTGATCCTGAAATGAATGGGGCGGAAATTCGCCCATGATTATAACTTACACATAAATCAACGTAATCTAAATTAAAACACATTCCAATGTGCACTTATTACAAAAAAAAAGAAGCATTACTATAGTATTGACGGACCAATTTTAAAATCACTAAAACCAAACCAAAATCACTTAAAACACACATTACGTGTTCATGGGCGAGCGGTTTACGCAATTGTTTTCTTGCACTTTTCGTAGATTATCTTAAATTAGTGACCATACGAACGTGGAGGTTAGGTGCGGTCATGTATTTTTACAAAATATATTTTTATACGTGCACATTTATTATTAATAATTCCTTCTTTGCATTTTTCGTAAATTACCTTAAATTACTGATCATATGAACGTGGAGGTAAGGTGCGGTCAGGTATCTTTACAAAATATAATCTGGCACATATTCACACTTACCTTAAGCACACAGGCGTGTTAACTCTTCCAATTTCCATCAGAAAGTCGTGTACAATTGTTTCGGGGCCTTTTACTTTAATTACATAAATACTCTGTTTAATAGCCTTAAAAATTCACTTTCCATCGTCATTTCTATACGATTCAATAAAATCGACGCAATAAATGTCATAACCACCTTCCTCATGACTAACAACTGTAACTCTACGCAAAATAGTTCCTTCCGCCACTACATGCAGTGCGTCCTAAAACATCTTAAAAACACACTTCAACAATATTATTATTCACTTGCAATGTTACCCACGTTACTATTTTCTTCCCTATTACTTACAAACATCACACATTTATCTCAATTCATCCTGTAAATTTCTAAAAATTGGTCCGTCACTACTATAGTTAACCCCCAAAAAATAATAAAAAGAAAATTATAAAAGTTCGTACCACTTTGAAACCGTAAAAAAACACACGTGGTATAAAACAGTATCTACATTACAACTTACACATAACAAATGTACGTAATCTAAATTAAAACATTAAAATATAAATCAAATTATTAAAGTTGCTACCACGTAACAAAAAACATTAAAATAAAAAAAAACTTATTTAAACAGAAAAACATCGGAACGTTATTCTAAGAGTCCATTCGTTCTTCATGGCATCTACACCACTATGTTAGTACTGCATGTCAAAAGTAGCAAACAAAAAAGATTGCAACTTTGATTAAATTCATAAACAATGTGTCAAAATGCTATACATAACTACAAAAAAATAATAGAGATAATTTGTTATAGTTAATTTCTTTCTGAACATTGAACATCCCCACCCTGCGCGGTAACCGAACGAAACAGAAAACCAGTGAACTGGACGTAAAAATTGATGATTTTTAAATTTTTGTTGCTTTCATCAGATCGAAAACCAAACGGACGACCAACTTCGGAAGTAATGCCGTGTTAAGTACAGTTTAACGCATTCATGTTTCACAATTTCGTATAATTACTCTTTAAGTAACTGATTCAAATATGACAAATGATGTCATAGAATCGAATCATCGTTACCTGGAACGGTGAATCAAAGTTGTGAAAAAACCTTGAATGGAAAAAAAGGCAACAGTGAATCAATGTTCAATTCATCTCAGGAAATGGGGCACACGCTCTGATACCCTATAATAATATAATCTAACCCAGTCAACAGATTATCAAAGCTGACCACGCTTCAGTGCATACCGAGATCCTTTCCTTTGGAAAATGTTCGAGGTAGCATTCCATTAATAAGTTATCTATGGAGATTAGTGAAGGATGCATGTGGAGGGTGAAAAAATTTATCATGGTCTATTTTTTATTCTTTGTTACTTAAAGAAGCAATATAGACCCTACTTTTTTTTTTAGGATTGCACATTATCTTTAATAAAAGACCTTGTGTTATGGGAAATTTGGTGCCTTATTTTTTTTATTATGTACTTTTTTTAAATTGCCAAAACATTTGGAAATATTTGTTTCAAGTTTGATTTGATATTGGTTTAGTAGTTCAAAAAAAAATCTATGCATCAAGATTGTTCTGTTCGGTTTGATAAATTTGCGTTATAGTTTGTGTTCGAAGTAATATTCTTTTCAATCTATGTATGTGTATTTTTGTATTATGAGTCTTAAAACGCTCGCTGAAAATTCATTTCTGTGTAGCTAGGGAATGAGGTCGGAGTTATTTCGGTATATTCCTAACGGTACTCGGAATAGGAAGCTTGTGCCGCGAGAAAAGTGCGGGAAGATTCTGAAAGGCCATTGGCTGTGATTTTTTAGTAGGATGGGAGGAGGACTCGTTTTTTGTCAGAGAGGCCGAGGAAGAAAGAAGGTGAGTGGATTTTTTGTGTTTGAGTGATTTGGTCGTGTGTGGACGGAGCTGCGGGAAAAATGTAGAAAACAGGGAGTATTTTGTTTGCCGGGGCCGCTCGGGGGTCTGCGGCTTGAAGCATCTTTTTTTTTTTTATGTGGAAGAAATCAATTATTTTATTGTTATTCGATTCAACGTTAAAAATCAATCCTGTAAGTTGATTCATAGATTCTTAAAAGGTAGAGCGGAAAAGGCAAGACCGAGTTTTTTAATTTATTGTCAGTGTGGCAGTCAGTAGATCAAAGTTTTGGGGAATGTAACGCCGGAGATGTTCCTGGTATGGGTGTCCAATCGGGGGCCTATACCAGGTATTTCAAATTTGGGGGAGCTGGCTAGAGGCTGTAGCCTCCCCCAAATTTAAGATGAGAAACCGGCAAGCTGGGAAGCCGGAACGAGTTTTGCGCATCCTGGTTTGGTTCTTTCTGATTATTGAGAGAAGTATAAAAGTATGTCAAATAGTTGCTGGCCTTGAGTTAAGCAGACTTTCTTCGACACTGTGTAAGGCTTGTAAGGACAGATTCGAAATCTTATATAGGATTTGTTCGTATTTTTTTACGATTAGTTAGTGTCCGCAGCCTCCATAAAATAAAGTGAATTTAATTCTAGACGGCCTCAAATTAAATATAAGACAGTCATAGACAGATGCTGCCTAATATAGGCCAGTGAGAATATCTCTCAAAGATTTAGACCTCAGAAGCTGTAAGAGTAGGCGGGATAAAATATTATGTTCAATCATCTAAAATATAGTGTACATGTCTTAGTTTCTTGTCTATAAATAATAAAAGTATCCTTGTTTCGTCCCGCAATGCGAAATTTTATTTTAAAGAGAAAGAAAACCCAGTTGAATATTCTGGTGTGTCGTTAAAATTACATTTCGGTTAAGAAATGATCGAAAGGAGACCAGAATCGATAAAGTGAGTAATAAACTACCGATTGGACAATAATTATCTTGATCGTTGTTACCGTAGACCTCAATCGAACTCTGGCCGTTACAGTTAATTTTATTTGAAGTGGCAGGGAAGTCAATGGTTTGGGTATACAAAATCGTCGTAGTACGAAAAGTGTATGAATAAACGGTAACACTTGTATAAACAACATTGTAAGATCTAGTAAATTTCTAGTTTGTTTGGTAATGAAACAGGATTTAGAATGCCTGGATTCTCTGGAAACAGTCCATACACCTACATCATCATATTCTGTCTTCTTGCGAAAATATTCCAAACAGTTGTTGCAGAGAAACTACAATCATTGACTGTATTTCCACTGTGTAATCGGCTTTTCGACACATTTGCTACAAGGGACGAGCTACCTTAGCTCTTACGTTCCTGTTAATTTTTCTGCCACCACGTCCACATCTCCCACAAACCAAGAGAGACCTACTGTATTCTCTAAATAGAATTGAAACGAACCAAACAGAATTACTCCCTCGTATCTTCCCTATATACGAGTTAAACCTCTGTCGGGACGGTCGTAAGCCATAGTGCTGTTACCGCCCATACAATTCATTTTATCTTATCTTAAACCTCTGTCTCCAGTAGTGTTCTCCTGTATTTAAAGAGACTGACTGCTGTCCGAAGTGTCCCCGTTATTACAATTTTCAACGAATAATCTGCTGTACAATCAATCCTAGACTCTTGGGACCCATATACGGTACCTGCTACAGACAGAAGTGTATTCTTCCTGTATCTGTAAGAAGATAATTTCAAAACATTCTAACCCTAACGTATGTGTTCCCCATCTCTTTTATTATCTACAGGCTTCGTGTTATACCTTGTGATTCTGGCTACTGCCATTAGCGCTTTAGAATGCAGAAACGAATTTTACGTCATTTACTTAGATGTTTTCAAACCATTTGATTCAGTAAATCATACCCTCTTTTTTCACAAAATAACAAAACTTGCTAATATGCATGGTTCCTTGGAAGCTATACTTCCCTCGTTTTTTCCTCCATAGAGAACAGAGTTATTATATCTGGGACCAACTCAACCAGGCTGTCGGTTCTTTCTGGAGTTCGTCAGGGTGGTTCCTTAGTTCTTCTGTGCTTTACTTTGTATATGGATGACATTTGTGACTCCGTCATCAATAACTACAACATTCTTTTCCATTCCGATGCACACTTGACCTTAATTATCTCCCACAGACGTTATTGGTCTGCAGAATAACTTAACACACTCAGAAAAGTGATGTACCGATTGTCATCTTAATCGCAAACCCTCAAAAGTCGCATCTATTAGATCAATTTTATAAATTAATGCCGTCATGCGAGCCTATCAGATATACAACCAAATCATTCCATGGGTTCAACATTGTCAAGACCTTGGCCTTGTTTGACAGTAAATTAACTTACCTTAGTCACATTGACCATATTATTTCGAAAGCTATGAAAAAACACTAGGTCTAATAGATAGGTATATTAACATTCGTTCACTTAGAACATATTTCCGAAGCTGTGATTTGCTGACTGTTGATTGTACCTCTCCTATTTGCCCCATGGCAAGTGGTAGTAATCTCTACAAGTTGGGTTAAATCATGAATTTCTTCTTACGTACATTATAGTCTGTAATAGAGGTCTTTCCTTATCTCACCTATCCAAACTGACATTCTTTTACAACCTTCAGCTAAATGATCTCCCTACCCGCTGTGGACTTTCCGACCTTAAGTTTCTTTATAACATAATGAATGGTAGTATCCACACAAATGATGATCTCCCATTGTTTCAGTTACGTGTTGTTTTTAACGGCTACTTTACATCAAAACTTTACTTTACTTTACATCAGATTTCCCATGCTTTGTCACTCACTCACTAACTTTCCCAAAATTACTTTTGTGAAACTGCAATAGACGGTAGGGATTTGTTATAAAATTTTATTGCTGGGGTTCCTTGGCTTTCAATGATTATTTCTAATGAGAAAGTGAGTCATCTTAATATCATGTCTATTATATTTTCTTACATTTATTGTATCGAGCGGCCGAAGCTTATGTCAGTTGACTATACAGTCGGAAAGTGTTGGGAACAATCCCAGCGGTCGCCTATCGTGACTGAGGTTTTTCCAAGATTTACCCCTGTGTCACACCTAACAAATACCGGGTTAGTACCTACAAACTAGGCCCTGACTGACTACATCCTAAAATTCTCTCTACTAAGCTCTTCCGGCCTGAACCTGAGATTCGTAAAGGACATAAATATATCTGGTGTAGTAAAAAGTAATCCATTATTTTGCCAATAGATGGCTTCAGTGATCTGTATCTCGCGTTGTATAAGTAAGATCGGGTTCAACGAGATGGCGTTCAAACGATGAGATTGCCTACTACAAACACTGTTCAGATAGTTGTGATGAGTTGACTCAGTGTTGTGTGAGCGCGCGTCAAAATGGACACTAGCAAAGAGAAAATACGCTATATTTTACAGTTTTTCTTCGATAAAGGCGAAAACGCAAGCCAGGAGGCTGCAAATGTGAATAGTGTTTATGGTCCTGATATTGTAACAGCCAATTACGCGCAATTTTGGTTTCGTCGATTCCGTTCCGGTAATTTTGACGTCAAAGATGTACCACGCACTGGAAGGCCAAGTGTCGAAAATGTCGATAAAATCATGGACATTGTCGCGTCCGACCGTCATGTAAGCACTGTTTCGATTTCCCAAGAGCTAAACATTGCACAAAAAACCGTGTGGAACCATTTGCATAAGGCTGGATACACAAAGAAGCTTGATGTATGGGTGCCACACGAGTTAACGCAAAAAAACCTCATGGACCGAATTTCCATCTGCGAATCGCAACAAAAGCGACCCATTTCTGAAGCGGTTGGTGACTGGTGATGAAAAGTGGATCACTTACGACAACGCCACGCGAAAACGGTCGTGGTCGAAGCGCGGTGCGCCGGCACAAACGGGGCCCAAGCCAGGATTGACGGCCAGGAAGGTTTAGCTGTGTGTTTGGTGGGATTGGCAGGGAATTATCTACTATGAGCTGCTCCCCTACGGCCAAACCCTTAACTCGGAACTATACTGTCAACAATTGGACCGTCTGAAGGCAGCAATC